>CAKNYM010041499.1:23269-38493 GCA_932195095.1 Andricus curvator
GCGAGATAAATATATGATCGAGCGCGAAGCGCGAGATCCAACAGTCGTGCGCCCCAGGCGCGCTCAAACTTGCGAGCGAAGCGCGCGATGAGAATGTGCCCGCGAAGCGGGCAGATTTTTTTAAGTTGGATTTGCCAAAAACAACATTCGGGATTGACGCAAGACCTGCACTAAGCGTGTAAGAAAAGTGTAATCAGTGGAAGTGTAGCCAGTATAATATTTTATTATTATTGTTATTGAATAATTATTATCAAGAGGTAATTCAAATTAACGACAATCAAACAAATAATAGTATCACGAACTTTATCTCAATGATAAGGTATATTAAGTGATTTATAAGATTTTTAAATAAAACATCGATGTTCAGCAAACATCGAAAACATTGATGTCGATCATTTTTGACATCTATGTTCAGCAACATCGATGTTTCACTTTCTATGTCCCATCACAAAAACAAACTATATTCGTGAAAGAATTCTCGGCCCTGGCCGACTACAACATCACTGCCAAGGAGAAGGAAAAGGAGGCGAGGAGCTGCAACGACTGTACCCAAAATATTTAGTTAAAACAATTGTCCTTGTGATCGGTGCTCTCGGAGGCGCAAAACTATCACTGGTTTGTAACCTTAAAGCCATATCCGCGTGCTAAAAATGTTCCAAAGCACTTGCGAGATGGATGCAGAAAACTGTCATTCTTGGGTCGCTTCGTGTCCTCAAGACACACGAGGGTTTCGCCGACCTGTCGTTGTGATTTCATCGTGTCCTGTGGTTCTACTGAGAGTCAGTGTCATTTTCATAGATGTCAGTTGCTCCCAGTGGGACCCTGTGGTGGTTGTTTAACGTTTTTTTTTAATTATATATATATATATATATATATATATATATACCGTAAGGTCAACTTCATAGTAGTCATAGACAAGCGTGAGTGCAAGTGAGACACTAGTAGATGGCACATAAGAGCATCTCTTTCGCACTTATGAATATGACTACTATGAATTTAGCCTTTTGCCTAACTAGTCTGTCTCTCCTATTACATTCTCATTCTAATGAGAAGGTATTGGTTTTACGTAAAATTTGACATAGTCGGTTTTCATCAAATCTCCACGTTTTGAGACACCCTGAGCTAGAAAAAACGATTTTTACCAAGGTGTCTGTCTGTCTGTAGTCTGTAGTCTGTCTGTATGTCTGTCTGTCTGTCTGTAGCCACGATAACTTTCGAAAAAATGATCAGATTTGATTGAGCTTTGGCACACTTTTTTATGGCCTAAATAAAAAGAAAGAACGAGTTCGTTAACCAGCTATTTCGGATGGAAATTCAAAAAGTGAGCACATTTTGAAAATGTTTAAAACCACTTTTTTGAAGATTTGAAAATTCTATGTACGGTTATTAGTAGTATGTAAAATGACGAACAAAATATTCTCATGACTTTTCGTGATAAACAAAAATTACTGGAGTTATAGCATTTTCAAAATTCCAAAAAACAAACGAAAATGAACATTTTAAGCCGAAAAACGCACGATATGAAAAAAAGTCAAGAGGAGAAAAACGTTGCTTCTTGAACACCCTATAATATTTTCATAACAACTTTTTGAATTTTTTGAAAAATAAAAAATTCAAATTTTGATCGCACAAAAAAATTATGAAAAATCAAAAATTCCATTTTGCTGTCAA
The DNA here is from genome assembly GCA_932195095.1 of Andricus curvator. Taxonomy (NCBI): domain Eukaryota; kingdom Metazoa; phylum Arthropoda; class Insecta; order Hymenoptera; family Cynipidae; genus Andricus; species Andricus curvator. The sequence goes on from CAKNYM010041499.1 coordinate 24,941, forward strand.
ACTATGCAAGATACGAGAAAAGATCATTCCACCAAAATTGTGCATATAAAAAAGATTGACAAATTTCTAATGACTCACTTTTTGATATGACGCGTAGTTTTTGTTTTATTCGTAAAAAACAGCATTGAAAATAAAAAAATCAAATTTTTAGACGAATGACACGAGCTACGAAAAAAATGAGAGAAACAAAATTTGTTCATCCAAGGAAGAGGTACAAATTTGTTGTGAATCATGTTTCGATAGGATGCGTAGTTTTTGTTTTATTCGCGAAAATAACATTGACAGTAAAAAAAACCAAATTTTTGAAAAAACAATGCAAGGTACGAAAACAGATAAATGAAGAAAAATTGTGCATTCAAAAAAGATTTACAAACTTGTAATCAATTTTTGTTGTAAGAATATATTCAAAATGAAAAAATTAACTTTTTTGAAAAACGGCACAAGCTAAAATAAAATTTTAACTAATAAAATTTGTCGCATAATTTATATCATTATTTGTCATTTGAAATCAAATACAAATTTAGTAATTTGTATATGAAGAACATATAACACGAAGCACAAAGTGCGCGATTAGTGTATTTCGGAGCGCGAAGCGCGACGATCAAATCGCACGCCGTAAGTGCGCTCAAACTTTTTTGTTTCTATCATACGGTGCACAGAACCGAGCGTGGAACGCAAGGTTCAAATGATTTTCAAATCAAATATCGAGCGCGAGTGTCTGAATGAGAATGTGTTCCTTAAGGTCGATAGAACCTTGAGTAAATAAAGTTCCTTTTCAGTCTAAAATAAAAACAAATTTAACAATCACTTAATATGTAGAGGTTATGATCATTTTATAATATTTGCAAACAAACTTTTTCTTTTCATCGAAGTCGAACACGAAGTTGAAAAATCTAGAGGAATTGAGCGTAAAGCACGATGTAGATACGCCCGAGCGCGTAGCGCGAGGTGAATATATAATCGAGCGCGAAGCGCGAGATAAATATATGATCGAGCGCGAAGCGCGAGATCCAACAGTTGCGCGCCCTAGGCGCGCTCAAACTTGCGAGCGAAGCGAGCCGCGCGCGAAGCGCGCGATGAGAATGTGCCCGGTTACATCTCCTACTACTAAAACTTTATGAATAGTAAAATTAGCTGATACATAATGAAAGAATTAAATCTAATAAAAAGAGTTACGTGCTAATATCAAGGACGATTTTTCAGAGCAAAGACTAATCAGATATGAAAAACCAACTCTCAAAAACGTAAATGTCCCTTTGATATCCTCCGCAAGAATTTTGAGGGGTGTCTTCACTTCACTAGCTTCATATAATAAATTCAGCCTTGAATATAAACGAATGATTAGCGCACAAAAAAATACCATATCTGTCAGTATTATCAGTTAGGAAACACTGGTAAAAAGTGTTCAAACTTGAAGAATACCTGCAGGTCATTGGATGATTTATGACGAGAAAATTGTCCGTCGGTCACTAACCGTTCTGCTTTAGAGTTACTGAAGACTTTGAGTTTTTCTCTTTAAAATGTCAAGGAATTTGTTTTAAATCAAACGAGTATACATTTTGCTTGAAAATAAATAAGACATTTAAATTTTTTAATGAACATCTTTCTGAAAGTGTGATTATTTAGACAGGTGAATTTACTGTTTCTGATTCGTTTCTTAACAAATTACCGATTAATGATTATTTTTTTTTACTTTTAAAAAGCGTCAATAAACCGCAATATTAGGGGAGCGGCGGCGAATGCGGCGCGGCGGCTAATGTGGCGCGTTCGAGTTTTCGAATATTAACGCATTTTCGGCTTCTGTATGTAGTTTCATTACATGTATATATGTTTTCAACGTTACATTATTGAAAAATTAGGATAATTAAACTAATTGCCTGATTTTTATGACGAAAAGTTAGTTTTGGTGCTTTTGCTTGTATTGTCAGAGTAGCTAAAAACAAGTAAAAAATTACAGAAGTTTCGTGTAAACTTATAAAATTTTTTGGAAATGTACTGTTCCGAGTTTCTTGAATGCTTTAAAGTTTAACATTTTCAGTAAAATTAATAAACTTTAATGTAAAAAATCTTTATTAAATACTATTAACATGCGGCTAATATGGCGCATTCGTGTTGTACCTTGTCTCAATATTATAGATTAATATAAAGAATTGTTTAAGAAGTTTCCCCATTGATAATTATTTAAATATATCCTTCATTATGTTATTTTTCATATTGGTGAGTCATTCTGCACAGTTAACAACAATTTTTTTTCTTGACGTTTCAGCAGACATAACCCAGAAATTATTGTGAGACATTCTGCACTGTTAAAAAAACATTTTTTTCTTGACATTTCGGCAGGCATAATCCCTCAAATATCTTAATAATATTAAACGTAAATATATTTATCTTATTTTTATTCAATTTTACTAATTTTTCTTCATAATTTGTTTTTATTCAATAATTATGCATTGAAATCGAAACGCGCCACATTACCAATCAAGGTAGGACAACTTGGCGCAGATGCACTTTTTGGAAACACATTAATCAACTGTTTTAATGAACTTCAATTAAATTATCTCCATGAATAGAGCATTGGTAAGATATTGGCCTAAACAAAATATATTTTATTACAATATTTTACTTTAGATTTGAATTTTAATCGTGCATTTTCCTTTATGTGCGCCGCATTCGCCGCCGCTCCCCTACGTAAAATTCAAAGTCACTTATGGGGTTTTCTTTGGTTTTCTTCGTAGGAATGGATAGAAAATACGCAACTCACAGTAGCGGATAGAAACTACGTAACTTCATTTTTGCGGATTTTGAGTTACCATCAGAAACTGTTGGAGTGTGTTGAAAGCCGTGATGAAAACGCTTCGTTTTTTCTATTGATTGATTTAAAGCGTATTAATTAATAAATAACAAATTCACGCAACTCGTTTTTGCAAGTGGATTCCGTGATGAAAGTACGTAACTCGGCTAAAATAGTTCTGACCTACACCGTGGCGCCAGTTTTTCTGCCATTGGCTTGCATTGATTATAAAAAACGTAACCTCAAGCGAAGTAATATAATCAGGTTTTATGTAGATCAATATTTATAATTTATAAATATTGTGGTATTAAAGACGAAGCTTACATAATATGAAAGTCCTGGAGGAGAAGGAAAGTCGATTGAAAAATTGAATGAAAAAAAAATTGAAAGAAAAATTGATTTAAAAAGTTTGAGGTTAGATCAAATAACACACTATTGAAGTTACATAGAAAACATTATTAACTGTTTTAAACATAAAGTTCAGGTTATACTTTATTTTGCGATGTTTATAGGATCCCTGGGAACACCTTATTATATCTGAAATAATTACACTTGAATTGTGAAGACTACTTAAACTTTCAACAGGGTCTCCTAAAAACTTGCATTTTCTTACTTGCGTAGTTTCTATCCGCTACCGCGAGTTGCGTATTTTCTATCCGTCCCTACGAGTTGCGTAGATTCTATTTGTTAGCGCGAGTTACGTAGATTCTATCCGTCCCCGTGAGTTGCGCAATTTCTTTTAGGACCCATCGATTTGACAAAAACGAAACGGGTCCAATTTTACACAAATCTAATACCTTCTCTGATGAGCGTGTAAAAATTACATTAAAAACATCCAAAGTTGGATTCATCTAAAATTGAATGATTTTTAAATCAGAATTCATATTTTTTGACTCATTTATATTAAAAGGTTTTATAAAGTGCATTAACATTCAAAAAAATATTTTAATTTGGTTAAATTCATAAATTATCTGAATCTAATCCTTCAAATAGGACTTATGTAAATTTAATTCAACGTGGAATTAGTTGCTTCATTTGTAATAAATTTATTGATTTAAATTCATAATCATCAATTAGCCAGATGTATTTTAGCCAGAGTCAACATCAATCAATTACACAACCAAATATAAGCATGTATCAATTTTGGTACTCTTTTAGAAACTTAAAGGAGGAGTTTTTTGGAGGTTGAGAAGAGCATTTGAAGGTCACGCACCTCTTCTATTTGAGAACCTTAATTCGAACCTGGGCAAACGCTAATGTACTCTCTGCATTTTAAATATTTGAATACGACTAATTACATAGTGAATGTCAGTCACTGATTCATTTAGTTATAATTTAACTAAGATTGTGACAAAATTGACTAATTTCAAATTAAATTTTAAATTAATAAGTCATCTAATGACTCAACTAATTGTTCAGCAAATTTTAGGATGTTATTTGACTGAGAAATCAGTTCAATAGTTTTCATTAAAATTTCAGTAGCTTTTTCTGCTGTAAATTAATGAAATTTAACTAAAATTTAAATTTTTTATGACCGATAAAGGTATAATAATAAATAAGTCAGCTATCAATGTAACTAAACAATAATTCAATTTAATTAATCATTAGACAAATTTAACTAGTTCAAATTGCCATTTATTTATACATTTTTGTGTTTTAACACACTTTTTAATTTTCTCTTAACACAATTCCAATTCCAAGTTACGTGAAAATGCATGTACCAAAATGCAGTTTTTATCGATAAATATTTATTTGGCACATAACGTAAGCGCTGGTTCTGAAACTAACCTTCTTTTTGTGTAGCATTAATATTTTCGGAGATATTCCAGATTTAATGTTCAATAAAAAATTATAAGGTCATTTTCGAAAACATAGGGTTATAGTACATGTACCAGACCTGAATTTTAGCCCTATTAGAAACCTATAGCATTTCCGGTTTGTTTGATACAAGGTTTCAAAAACAGCCAAAAAAGTTGTTTTTTTGACTTTTCAGACCTGGTTTTCTGAAAAACGCGAAAAGATATAAAATTTTCTCCTTCAGGCTGGTATTCTACGAAAAAAGACACTAAAATTTCCCATCAATGGATGATTTCAAAAAATCTTGTCATCTAGGGTAATAAATGAGGGTTATATACACACCTTTAGAGCAGCCATCTCCTCTAAAAATTGTTTAGTAAAACATGAATTTCATATTGAAGTAACGAATTTTCAACAACTGTTTCATAACATTGACTGCAAACATATTGCATGATACCTTTTCATTAAATCTCTTCATTATGTGATATTAATTGGTACAAAAAAAGGTGAAAAAGGTCGTCTAGAAAGTAAAATTGAAGCGTGCAAGTTAGATTCTCTCGCGTGCTTAGCTCTCACTCGCAATATTTACGAGTTAAGTTTCTTCGCGTGTATCTTTTAGATGTGAGCGGAAATCTCTTAACCGCTTTTTGTCTATGGAAGGTTAATGGTCGTTTCTATTATTTTACTTGCAGGTGACCACCGAGCGTGCACTTTTAAAACGACAGTTTAACAAATGAGAACAATACTCTCTTTGCATATACACGTATCTCCTAAGACGGTACGTAGTCAGAACAGAAAACAGAAACATTTAGCAGAACTTTCCAAAATATAGAAAAAAATAAAACTATGTACGAATAAATTGAAAAATATTTTTTCAGTGAGTATAACGATCCCCGCCTAGCCAAAGACAGGATGAAAATTCTTATTTATTCAATTCACTAAAAAAAACAATCACATAAGGTAGCATTTAAAAATTAGTTTACATTTTTTCGGTTTTTTAATGCCCTATAACCCTTACGTATGAAACATGTTTTTGTTGAAAATTTGACCCTATATTTGAAAAAGCCGATCGTAAATCAGACCATAAATCAAACCGTAAGTCTGACCATACAATCGACCCTAAATCGTGTTTCAAATTCACGAACCTAAGTACGACGAGATTCAGAGTCTTGGTTAGGGTCGGATTTTTTAAATAGGTACACGGAGAAACTATTCGTTGTAAAATTTTGTATTATAATATTTATTTTCACAAGAGTTTCATGGCAATATAGAATATAGTTGTTTTTCCATGTCAATTATAAATATACTCCAAACTTAATAATTGCCATTTAGAGTTGGAAAGACTAATATTTCAGATAGAAAATTGAAGTTAGGGAAAAGTGATATTCACAAAATAAATAATAAAACGAATAAAACCGTAGTTGCAATAACTACCAGTTTAAATAACATAAGTTCCAAAATAGGTTAGAACAATTACCATTCTCAACAGGAAGGTGCAATGAGAGGAAAACACTTCAATATGGTGCTTTGCGAAAATTCCTATTAAAATAGAAAATTTACTGCCGAATGACGTCTTATGCACCAAAGTTTATGAGGCTGATGAAATTCCTAAATCTCGTAATATATTTTACTACAGAAAAAAGTCTCCATTCTGCTACCCCGGAGACCTGCTGCTTTCTTCTAACATGAGTTTTTCTGTTTCAGCTCAGAATATAATATATGGGCGTCCGCATGAAGTACAAAGTTACGTATAGGGGCATATATCGACGCCTCCATTCAATATGAGTCTTATCTGCTGACAGCGCCGTGTATGAGACTATGCGCTGTGTATAAGCATAGGGAATAGTCTCATACAGAGTGCTGTCAGCACATAGCCTCATATTGAATGAAGGCGTCGTTATCAAGATAAATTCGCAGCATCTTAAACCCAAAGTCAACCATCTAAGTTGAAAAACGAGATAGCGGGGCATTTTTGAAGTTAGAACTTTGACAAACCGTTTTTCGAGAAAAACGCATCTAAACTTGGCGAGTGCCATAAGCACAAATAATTCACTATAGGTCCAGTATTGTTCCCCACTATATAGTGGGGATATCACCATAAAGTGGTGAAACTGTAAGACGATCGTTTTTTTCAAATCCATGTTCCCACACGCACGGAGAAAAATGGATGTTTAAACCCAACATCTAGACATTCAGGGTTAACATATTTTATGTTTAACTATAGAAAAGCAATCTAGATGTTCAGAGTTAGTATCTGTAGATATTTAAAAGTGAGATTTTACTTTTTAACACCCAAAATGTTCAACTGTAATATCCAAAATATTACATGTATCATTATTTCAAAAACGGCTGTAAATATTTGAGGATTTCACTTATTTCTGATCATTTAAGGAATTAATAGATAACTTATTTGTAAATTTAAAATTAAACTTGAATGTTCGTACATGAAAAAAAACAGATAAAGGGTATGAAATGTCGATCAGATGATGCATTCAGTCGAGTTGAGATTATATTTATTATTTGCAATTCAAAATAAAAAATAAAAACGGGGTAAGTAGGCTGAGAACGAGTGTACTGTAATCAGAATTTGAAATTCTATCTATTTTCGGTTAGACATACAAAAGTCGTTATCCGATTTCAATAAAATTAAGGATAACTAATTCTGATCCTCTGGAAATAATCCAAAATTGTAATATTCCATCATTGTAATATCGAAAATATAACCGTGAAATATAGTCGTGAAGTTCCAATGCACGATGCGTATGCGCTTGAACAATTTTAACATCTGAATGTGTTTCAATTTAACATAAAAATATTTTTACGCTTAACATCTCAAAAAGATAGTAGATTTAAACAGTCATTTTTCTCCGTGTGGCGGAGAGAATAAGCGAACAACATCTAGCAGACCAAAAACATCCAATCTTTGTTAATGGACTACTATCTGAGATGAAAATTGAAAACATAAGACGGCAAATATATCATCCATCCGCCTGAAGCGGTGAACCTCCAAATGCTCCAGCTTTAGAGGAGATTTCTGAGGGTGTAAGCTGACGCGCCGAGGTTGATGGAATTAAGGTCATTCTGGAAGTACAGGAGGCAGAACAGCGCCCGGTTTTTGTAAGACAACGACCGAATACGAATACAAACAACATCGAAATCTCAGAAAACTTTAAGCATCTCGAAGAGAACTTCGAACGCATTCTACTGAAATTTCAAAATGTAAAACCGACTTCAAGGCACTTTCTGCAAAAAATTAAGAACACAAAGCAACCATAACACCCAGATGATGTCATTATATCTGATTAATTCGCCATGGATGATGAGAATTGAGATCGAGATCAGCAAAATATTATGCATGCTGGGTAGCTAACGCAATATAGTCGAGATAACAGAGCTCAGAAGCTGGCTCTTCACGTGGCAGACATCGTTCGTTCTTACAATATTCCGCCAAAACATCATACGCTATGATGGACAAAGTCCGTGATTAACTCCTTTCAACAGAGACTCTATGTCCAGACTGCTAGGCGGCGCAGATAAAAGAAATCTAACGCCAGAAAAAAATCAAAACAAGGCCTTTAAGGTGGATGAAAAGCGATTCTACCGGGCAATCAGTGGAGCTCTAAAACAAGAGCTGTAGCTCGAAATTCCATACGTAGAAGACATGGCTGACTACTGGGAAGAGGTTTCGGGGAAAAGTAATTAGAGCAACCTAGAATGTCAGACATTCCGGAAACGGTGGTTTTTAATATAACAAAGTCCAGTATGTCTGGGGTGATGAAGAACGCGAAAAAGTAGCGAGCACCTGGCCCGGACATGGTGCACGCTTTTTGTTACAAGTATTTTAAGTACATATGTACATATCAACATGCCTGGACGCCCTTTTTCATGACAGGAGGCGTCACATATATGCTTCCAAAAAAACTCGACGCCCAAAGTCAGTCGGCCTTTCAACCGATTGTCTGTCTTAAAACTCTATACAAGTGACTAACATCCATCATTCCGACAAAGTTTACGCTCACTGTAAAGACAAGAACATCCTCACAGGAGAGCAAAAGAGATGTTGTCACAACTCTCGAGGGTGCAAGGAGCTGGTAACGATTGGCAAAGGTGTTGCTGTGTCATCTGCTTAATGTGGATGACCGAAAAATTACGCCAGTTTCAGGAAAAAACTGGAGAAGTTAATCGACATGATCTTGCAGTTTTCAAACAACGACTATATAGAATTCGAGCTAGATAAGTGCTGCAGGCGATTATGTGACTTTTTCGTTTTAATTTCTGCTTCAACTTTTCCGGAACTGACGTGGATTGTTTTTTTGTTTAAATTGTCGTGAGAATTAAAATGCCCTAAAAAGAACAACCGCGGTGAATTTCGAAAAAATGGAAGTGCAAGTGAAAGCGGAAAAGTTACATAATTGCTCCCCGTAGACCTGAACTTAAAACGGGGAGTGTTGAACGCAGAGTTGGTGCTTGACAATCAGGCGCTCGTTGAAACAATGACGAAGGATGAGTCGTATAAATATCTAGACATTCTACAGTTTACGGGACCCTATCACGCTGCTGTTGAAGAAAGCCTTACGACCGCCTTTGTCAAGTGCAGTTGACGAAACACCAAATGTACGTCACAAATTCGGCACTTATGTGTTGGATGTCCGTCAGTTTTGTGCATCGCAGATCACACAACTGCACTGAAAAAAATAGTTGGTTGGGACAACTAATAAAGTAGTAGGGCCAACTACTTTAGTTTGTAAAATATGCCGCTGCTATTTAACTGGTTGGGGCTACTACTTTTATTCGCAAGATTGGTAGTAGTTGTCCTTACTACTTTACTTGTTGTCGCGACAACTTTCGATGGTACATACTATTTTCAGGTAGTAAGCCTAACCACTTTAATTAGAACGTCTTACTATTAAATTAGTTAGTCTTACAAATAAGTTAGTTGATCTCACTACTTAAAGTAGTAATCCTTACTATTACAATTAGTAAGTTTTACTATTTAAAATAGTAGTCCTTACTATTTAAATTAGTAGTCCTTACTATTAAAACTAGAAAATTGTACAACATATTAAAATGACTGACTCGTGGACTATTCAGAAGTTAGTACTTCTCAATACTGAAATTATAGTAAATTTTACTATAATTTCTCTATAGTGGACACCAGAGCGTCCTCAGGACTTCATATAGAGACCAGATCCTGATAAGACGTCATGTCGAAATACAACTACATGCCCATTGGCATGTTAATGAAAAACCACTGTAATTTCGATACACAAGAACTCCAATATCAGGCCAGTTTCGGAGGTTGCCTCGCAGAGCCGTGGCACTAAATTCTTCGTTGGATGAATGGTGCGGGGTGGACACGCATTGTTGACACTGCTTCTTCGCTGAGAAACTGCGTGGGCCAGCAGTTCTAGGAACAACTAAATCAGTCTGCCTTATATTGGAGTTCCTGTGTATTTAAAAGTGCATACTTGCAGCAGTAGTAAGTCTATTAGAAAATTAAGATCGATGCGATAATCTTCACGGTCTTCACTACGACACAATTCACAAAAAGGTTAAGATGAAAATGGCGACGATCGAGAACATGACGCGATATTTCGGTGCGCATGTTGGCAGCACTGCTCAGGTTTCAGTTCTGCCAATGTCGCCAAGGAGGGAAACTTGTAACTGTTACTACTTTTATTTGTTGGAAAATAAATTGGTGGTAAATGTGACTACTTTATTTGTTGTCACTAAAATTACTATCGCTACTAATATAATCTACGTAGGATTACTAACGGCGACTTGTTGCCGCAGTAAACTGGCTAGTTACTTTTACCATCGAAGTGCTTGTCGCATCTAATACCATCTCTACTAATAAAGAGCTTATTGTCACAACTAACCATTTTTTTCAGTGTGAACGCATATTTCGCTAGCAAGCGGGACAATCCACTTAAAAAGCATATACTCCACTAGCCCTTGGACGATCGGTACCGGTTGTGTGGCGATTCCAATGAATCCATCGAACATATTATTTATGGGGGCAGGGAATTAGCTCATAACGAATATACGCTTACACAAAATGATAGTGCTGGGATCATCATACACTATAGGAACGTATGCCTTTTTATGAGTACGTCCCATTATATAACATTTAAGAAACTGCTATATATAACCCTTACGAGAAAATATATTATCTCTAATATTTATTTCCCTTTAAGTAACTATGTTTTATTTATGTTCAATTTCAAGATTATAAAATGATATGCTTAATATCAAGTTATCCGGGAAACCAGTGTATCGAATCCAGGAAAGATAATGTCCATTTAACTTGGATAACCGTTAATATCCCTATGAGCTAAGACTTAAATTAGCAGCTGTGCGCCACTAACGAGACTAAGAGTCTTCTATACACTGTATTTGCCATATATGCACGTACTAAAAATATGAGCAAAATTCTCATGTGTAGGAGGTGGAGTAAGCAGTAGTACATTTTACACTTTCACTGCTTTGGGCCTCAATAAAAAAGGACCTGACTCCTTATTATTGTATAGCCTGAAGGCTGACCTACACCGGAGGTACGCGTCGCATGTAACCAATGTAACTGACGGAAATGTACACGCATACACTTAGCACCTTTTTGCATCCGCTTGTGTAAGCAACTTGTACAACACTATACCCGTTCGTGCTGACACTTATTCGTTCCGGGGCTATTGTTTTCTCCTCTATAAAGTCCCAGTCTATAAGAAAACAATTTTCGATTTGCTCAACATCAATCAAAATTCACGAGAATTCGAAACGAGTATGAAAAGTGGAAAAATAGTCAAACCTCAAAATAAAAAGCACAAACAACCGACAATACCATTTTCGATCTCGATTTAAATTCAAAAGCGATTAGACGCGATAAGATAGATGAGATAAGATAGAATGGATAAGATAAGAAGCGATAAGAGAAATAATTATTTTTTCAAAAATGCTTTTCGCGAATAAAAAGAGCGTGAAAAGACCCTATTGAAGCTGTACTGGTCAAGATTTTTTTACTGATATTAAAAGTTTTAAAAATAGCTAAAAAAATATAGTATCCGCAAGAAGTAAAAAAATTCCGTCCCCTTCCTCGCGGCAAATATTTGACCTTTCGATTAGGAAACTTTGTTTTTCTGAGTGGTTTACAATTAAGAAATGATTCCTCATATTGTATATAATCGTATACTTGTAATTTATATAATGCAATTTTAAGTGCTCACTTTGCATACATTATTTGAAAATAGCTTTATTAATGAAGATTGGGTTCTTGAATCAGTAACACTGGATCTAATTACAAAAAGGAATAACCTTACCAAATACACCTTCAAATACGACATTTATGGTAGAATTAGAATCACTAATGGAATTTACTTCTCGTAAAAGTTTCTCGTCATTTACATATCAATCGATATAATTGAAAAAATAAAAATCTACTAACGTAATACAAAAATTGTTTCATTTCGTTTGCCAGAAACTAGTTTTAACGAAAAATCATTCTTCAAGTAAATAGGACATTTTTTTAATTATATCTTTATAACATTTCAGTTCTTATTTCAAAAATATTAATTATAAATATGCAGATATATAAAAGTACAATTTCCTTTGAAAAATAAATTTAAATAACATTCATACTCCTAATATTATTATTGTAATATTGAATTTGTTATAAAATATGTTTAAAGTACAAAAACTCAATTTTTTGTGTTTCAATTTGAAAATTACAGTTTTTTTTTAAATATCTGAAGTTTTTTTTAAGAATCTCGATCAAATAAGACGAGACGATATTAGTATCGTACATGGCAAACCGAGATTAACTACATTCTCGATCGATTCTCATATCGTCTCGCTCGAATGCAGTACTACCTAAAATGATTATTTTCCGCATACCAAATAGATAATAAAAGTATTGGGAATTCTGCATTGTAATCTTCTCAAATATGAAAGGTTTGATTTTTTTATATATTTGCAGTAGTTGCATAATATTCCAGAAGATTCTGGAGAGTACTGGAATATTCCAGAACATTTTTAATTGGACTCGTACAAATGTCCTTCCAAATAATAAAATATTTTATATTATGCCAAGATTCTATTCCTTTTCAATGATATTAGCCCTCGCCTGTGTGCTTAGATTTCATGAAACAAAAAATGTTTGAATTAGTAGATTGATAGAATTCTAAAATATTTAGCGAAAATCGACAAGATTTCAGAGAAATCGGGAATATTTCTAAGTATCAAGGAAACTTCAGAAAGATTTTACAACAGTTAAAAAATTTAGAAATTTTCTCGTATTTAAAAATAATTGCAGATATTCACCAATATTCTGATTCCAAACGATACAGAGAAATTTTTGAACATAAGCAAATATTCAGAATGTCACAACAGATTTAAGAAAACTTGGGCATGCACAACAATATTTCGGAAGATTAGAGAATGCTTTAAATGATACCCAAATATTCGGAAATGCTTTCGAACAATCTGGAAATTCTGGAAAATACCAAAAATTTTATTAGATTACTGTAAGTAAATGTGGAAGTTTTTGTAAGATTCCAAAAATGAATTAAAAATATTATTGAAATCGTTGAGAATATCATACAATATTCTGGAACAATTCAGTTACTCAAAAAAATGATATAATATTTTTAACGCACTAAATCTGAAGATATTAATTTGATCTGCAATAGAGTGATCCAAGAATGTAACAGTGTTTTGTTATTTTATATTGATACAGATTTTCGTATCATTTGAATACCGTTGCATCAAAAAAGATACCTTCAGATTTACTGTGAATGCTGTCGAAGCTGGTGGTAAAATTTAAAACATTCAAAAACGCATGCCTTTCAAATATTTTCAAAGTGTGAAGGAAAATTGCAGAATACGCTAAGATATTTTAAAAATTCTGAAACTATTTTGATAAAAGATCAGCTCATATAAATCATCCCATCGATAAATAAACAACCCGGTAATA
>CAKNYM010041500.1:0-12977 GCA_932195095.1 Andricus curvator
GGAAAGTCAATGATTGATCACTCCCATACTTATGATTTTTACTCGGGTAGTGACTAATCCAGTTCATACAAGACAGTGCAGTGAGGTAAATCCTGGAATTGATCTAAAAGAGGTGTTTAAATTGATGCGTTCAAATGACAAGGTACCATCTCGGAGAGACCAAATTAAAAGGTCTCTCCGAGATGGAACCTTGTCATTTAGACACGGAGTGTTAAGTTCGCTAGCAAAAAACAGATCGGACGAGAGAACAGATAATCGTTGACAAGCAACGGACGAGGGCATTGCGGAAGTTAAAAGTGCCATTGTAAATATTCGAGATGATTATAAGATTATAATCGGTGGAGATACGGTTGACTAATCTAGAAGAAGGGATTAATAAGTTAGAAACTAATGTTTTACGATAAAGCTGCCCATACAAATAAATTTGATTGTAGATATGGAAATGGAGGCAAGGAAGCTGCCCAAGAGATTCAATATGAGAATGAAACCACACAAAATACCCAAGTATCAAATTAAGCTAGGAAATCGTATCAATACATTGCACAATGGATAAGGTAAAGGTACTTATCATGAAACATGTCCCAATTATGAAACAGTTTGACAAATAATTCGATTCATAAGTAATTTAAAAGTATATTTTTGAGTGCAAATCATTATATTAATAAGTATGAAAGTTAGGCTTTTCATCTAAATAAAAAGCAAGTATGGTTCTAAAGTGTCAAACACTAAAAAATAATTTTAATTATCTAACCTCCAAACTCTGGAAAATTGACTGCCATTTATCTGAGTCAGAAGGCTTGATACCTGTAATTTATTTTAGCTCGTGTCAGTGGCGGTGCCAGGGGGGCTGAGGAGGTTCTACCCCCCCCCCCCCACCCGAAATTTCGTAATCACGTCTATTATACACTGCAAAACTTCATTCTATTTACAACAGCTTTTGCCTATGTTCTGACAGTTCTGTTATTTGCCATAAATGCTAATGAGAAAGAGGGATTATTATAGAGTATAGACACCATTATAAACTGGTGCGTCTATTTTCCATGTTACCTGCGAAAATTAAGGCAGTAAACTGTAGATTTTCACGTTTAAAATTAAGTTAACTCAAAGGCCAGCGCCATAAAACTAGATTTTAGCACACCTAAAATTCAAATATAAGTGCAAGCTTTGTCCTAATCCAGAACAACTACCCGAAAGATAGAAACTCGTAAGCGGATCATAAATTAGGAAGGCCCCTCATTATAAACTAAAGTGCTCTTCAAAATGCAATGGAAATATTTTTTCTCGAATTTGCATGCATATCGCCCCAAACTTTTTCGAATCCTCCCCCCCAAAAAAATTCGTATTTTTAAAATTATATTTTGAGGTTCCGCAAGCCCCATGAAGTTCAACACGTATTTCCCATAAGAAAAAAGACGTTTTTGTAAGTTTTATTCAGAATCGTCAATATTAGGTGTATCGAGTTGAAACTCAACATTTTTTTTCACAGTTAGCAATAGAATACGAATAAAAACTTAATTTTTAAATATCACCAACATAAGTCTGTTTTATAGGGTCCCAAAAAACCCCATGTGAAAAACTGTGTTTCGCGAGTTTCTGGCGCTAAATATAATTTTTTTGCGGTTTTTTGAAATACAAATTGTTTGTAATACATAAAATCCTACTTCATACTAATAACTAGAAGTTTAAATAAATTGTTTAAACAATTTATTATTGTTTTTAGCAATTTTCTCTTAGAATAGATTTGAAAAGTCGCGGTTTTTCGGAATTTTCAACTTATTTTAATCTTTTCAATTAGACCAAGGCAATGATCAATTAAATTCACCAGAAATTTCTTAAATAATTCATTATTATTTATAATTATATTGTCTCAGAATAATGATAGGAACTTACAGTTTTTTCTGAAATTTTTCACTTCTGATCGAATTTTCAATTAGAGTGAGGTAATAATTAATTCAAGTAAACAAACATAGTTGTTTAAACAATTTATTATTATTTTTAATCTTTTCTGAAATATTTCAATTTTTATTCACTTTTCGCTTCGAGTGACTTAATAATGAGGTTTTGTCAACTTTTTACTTTATGAGGTAATAAGTAATGCAAGTTAATAAACATAATTGTTTTAACAGTTTATTATTATATATATAACTGTCTTCTCTCAGATAATTAGAAAGTTACGGTTTATTTTTAAAATTTTTAACTTTACTTTGTCTTTTTAGTTATGAACATATAATAAATAAACAATATAGAGAGAATCATTTCTTAAACAATCCCTTTCTTTTTTGTTATTATATTTGTCTGAAATAAAATGGATATTTGAAACATTCTTCAAATTTTCTACACATAAATCATATTAAATATAAATTTTCCTTGAGAGCCTTTTTTTTAAATTAATATTAATATTTATTATTTGTGGGCGTCCGCATGACGAATTTTTCTAAGTCAGGGTCAGGATTTTTATTTTTTTATTTAAGTGGCGAATAATACTAATACCTATACTGCATTTTTTACACTATATTTATGTCCTGAAAGCAAGCGGAAATGGGTATATTTCATTTTCAAAGAAAAAGTGTAACATGTGCGCTTATGGTTCTCGTCAACATTAAATGTGTTTTTCTCGAAAAGCGGTTTTTCGATGTTACAACTTCAAAAATGCCTCGGCGACTCGTTTTTAAACCTAAAGGGTTCGTCTTGGGCTTAAAATGCCGGGAGCTTATCTGGTTATATGATTCTGTATGTAACTCCATATCGGTCATAAGGACCACTTTCATGCGGACGCCCACATTTGTTCCTAACTAAATTAGGTAAAAAAAATCTGAAAAATTATGAGACGATAGTTATAAACCATGATAAGTGTTTAAGCAATTATGATTGTTAACTTGCAATTATTATTATCTCCTAAGTATAAAGTGGACAAAAAGTTAATTTTTTTAGAAAGAACCGCAACTATCTAGCATCATTATAGGAGAATATAGTTATAAACAATAATAATTTAATTAAAAAAATATGTTTGTTAAATTTCATTAATTCATACCTCACTCTAAGTGACAAATTGACAAAAAGTGACAATTTTTAGAAAAAACCCGCAGCTATCTAGCATTAATATAGAAGAAGATAGTTATAAACAATAATAATTTCTTTAAACAACTATATTTGTTGAATTGCTATGATTATTACCTCGCTCTAAGTGAAAAGTTTACAAAACGTGAAAAATTTCTGAAAAAACCGCAATTACATAGCATTACTATAGAAGATAGTTGTAACTAATAATAATTTTTTTAAACAATTATATTTGTTGAATTTCATCAATTATTACCACACTCTCAGTGAAAAATAGACAAAGAGTGGAAAATTTCAGAAAAAAGCGCAACTTTCTAACCTTATTCAAAGAGAATAGTATTAAAAACAATAATAAATTGTTTAAACAATTATGCTTGTTAACTTCAATATCAAGCAATTTTATTTTTCGGATACCCTTTTTTGCCCTACTTCCCTAAGGTCAGCCCCCCCCCCCCCCCGAAAAAAATTCCTGGCTACGCGCCGCTGGCTCGTGTATTCACAAATTTTGATTATTTCACACATGTGATAGATTCAATGACAGCTTAAGGTTTATAGATTTAAGATTACTGCACTTCTTCTTTATTTGAATACAACTTTATTGATTAATTAGTTGTTTTATAATACGTACACCTTTTTTAACACGGTCCGTATTTATGGAACGGAGAAACACGGGTGTTTCATATCGACGGACACGTTTTCAGCGCTTGCTCCTATTTATGAAACAGAGGTACGTTTACAATAAAATGTGTTTTTTATCATATCAATATAGCTTATGTTACGTTATTATTATATAATAGTTAAACTTTAAGTAAAACAGATTACTTTGCAACAAAAAACGGGTTTTTAAGAAAATAGTTAAATTTTCAACCAAAGTGATAAATTTTTAAATAAAATGATGAATCTTCAACTGGAATAATTGAATTTCAAACCAAACAGATAACATTTTAACTAAAATCATGAATCTTTAACTGGAATGGTTGAATTTTCAACCAAAAAGATGAATATTTAACCATGAAGATTAATTTTCTACAAAAAAATATAAACTTTCAATACATTATATGAATTTGCAACCAAGCTGTTGAATTTTCAACTGAAAATGATAAATTTTTAACCAATAACTGAACATTACAAAAAAGAAGATGAATTTTCAATACAATATATGAATTTGCAACCAAGTTGTTTAATTTGCAACAAAAAATGATCCAATTTTAACCAATAGTTGAATTTTACGAAAAAAAGCTGAATTTTCAACAAAAAATGGAATGGTTAAATAGTAAGTTTAACAAATTAATTTTTTAACACAAAAAAACGGATTTTCAACTAAACAGTTCAATTTTCAACCAATGTGATGAATTTTCAACTAAAATGACGAATCCTCAACTGGAATAGTTGAATTTTATACAAAAATGTACAAAATATTTTCACCAAATAGTTCAATCTTTAAATAAAAAAGATCAATTATCAACCAAATAGTTAAATTTTCATTAAAAAAATATAAATTTTTAACCAAAAATAGAATTATTAAATTTTATGTTCTAAAAAACTAATTTCTAACAAGGTAGCTGAATTTTCAATCAGAGATAAATTCTCAATTAACAAAGGTGAATTGTCAACGAACAATGTGATATAATTTAAAGGACCCCGCACCAAATGTACAGAAAAAAGCCTTATGATAAAAAATTCTAAAAAAAAATTTTTCTTGTATTTTCGAACCTGCAAACTAAAAATTCGAAAGAAAAATGTCAGAAAGATGGACAGTTTTTAGACAAACACTTGTCCAAAGTTTCGATTTTTACATGTATTTTAATGGAAAAATGCTTATTTTAGCAAAATGTTTTTTTTTCTCAAAAACGCTATGATAGATTTGACTAAAACTTTTATATTTTGACGATCAGGCGTACCGAATCAAAAGATCCATACGCACGAACTAGAAATATTAACGATTCTTTGGATATACAGCATGTTTTTGGGGGTGTTTTTGTACCCTAAACATCCAAATAACATATGTAAATCATCATTTCTTAGTAACTAAAATAAATGGAGATTTTTATTCATCTTCTACGGCATGAAACGACTTTTCAATAAGTGGAGTAAGCGTACATAGCAAGAATATGTTTTGACTTAATTTTAGGGGATGTTTTACCATCCCTTAAACAATGAGTCTGAAGTTCCTAACGCATTAATCAATAACGAAAAATAATTTTATTTTTAAATGCATGAAAGCTGATATTTTATGACAGAAAATAGTCGCGTACAACCCTAAAAGCTTCCTAAAGCACTTTCAACCCCTTATCAGATATAAAACCCACCCAAACTACCCCTAAATATTTTTAAAATTCAACAAAACCAACCTAATTCAAAAATCCGCCCAATTTTTGCTGATAATAATTTCAATTGATGCCAAAGGGGCACACATACAGTCCCAGCCCTTCAGCACATGTAGAACTCACCCCAGCCACCCCCGAATATTTTAAAAGTTCAATAAAGTCACCCTAATTCAAAAATACGCCAGGTTTTTCTGATAATGTTTTCAGTTGATGCCAAATGGACAAAAAAGTGTCTCAATCCCTCAGCACATATAGAACTCACCCCAGCAACCCCTAAATATTTTTAAAATTCAATACAATCACCCTAATTTCAAAGTACACCAGGATTTTTCTGAAAATTTTTTCAGTTGATGCCAAATCTAAAATGCCAAAACTAAAATGATCATTTTCCATTAAAACACATGTAAAAATTGGACCTTTGATCTGGAAACTGTCATTTCTTCTTACTTTTTTGAATTTATTGAATTTTTAAAATATAAAAAAATATTTAGACTTGGATGAGTTCTACATGTACTGAGGTGTTGAGACTTTTTGTGTGAACCGTTCGCATCAATTGAAAAAATTATCGTCAAAATCCTGGATTATTTTGGAATTGGGCGGTTTATATTGAATTTTAAAAATATTTAGGGGTGACTGGGGTGAGTTCTATACGTGCTGAGGTTTTGAAACATTTTAATTTGAAATTAGGGTGATTGTATTGAATTTTTAAAATATTTAGGGGTTGCTGGGATGAGTTCTATATGTGCTGAAGAATTGAGACACTTTTTTCTCCCTTTGGCATCAACTGAAAACATTATCAGAAAAACCTGGCGTATTTTTGAATTAGGGTGACTTTATGGAACTTTTAAAATATTCGGGGGTGGCTGGGGTGAGTTCTACATGTGCTGAAGGGTTGGGACTTTATGTGTGCCCCTTTGGCATCAATTGAAATTATTATAAGCAAAAATTGGGCGGATTTTTGAATTAGGTTGGTTTTGTTGAATTTTAAAAATATTTAGGGGTAGCTTGGGTGAGTTTTATATCTGATGAGGGGTTGAAAGTGCTTTAAGAAGTTTTTAGGGTTTTACGCGACTATTTTCTGTCATAAAATATCAGCTTTCATGCATTTAAAAATAAAATTATTTTTCGTTATTGATTAATGCGTTAGGAACTTCAGACTCATTGTTTAAGGGATGGTAAAACATCCCCTAAAATTAAGTCAAAACATATTCTTGCTATGTACGCTTACTCCACTTATTGAAAAGTCGTTTCATGCCGTAGAAGATGAATAAAAATCTCTATTTATTTTAGTTACTAAGAAATGATGATTTACATATGTTATTTGGATGTTTAGGGTACAAAAACACCCCCAAAAACATGCTGTATATCCGAAGAATCGTTAATATTTCTAGTTCGTGGGTATGAATCTTTTGATTCGGTACGCCTGATCGTCAAAATATAAAAGTTTTAGTCAAATCTATCATAGCGTTTTTGAGAAAAAAAAAACATTTTGCTAAAATAAGCATTTTTCCATTAAAATACATGTAAAAATCGAAACTTTGGACAAGTGTTTGTCTAAAAACTGTCCATCTTTCTGACATTTTTCTTTCGAATTTTTAGTTTGCAGGTTCGAAAATACAAGAAAAAATTTTTTTTAGAATTTTTTATCATAAGGCTTTTTTCTGTACATTTGGTGCGGGGTCCTTTCAACCACAAAAGATTTTAATTTTGAATAAAAAACAGTTAAATTCAACCAAAAAGGCAACTTTTCAAGAATAGTTGAGTTTTCAGTTTTCAATTTTCAAGGAAAAATATGAATTTTCAACCAAGAAGATTAATTTTCTACCAAAAAGGAGGAATATTCAACAAAAGACATGAAGTTATTATTCAGTACAATAAAAGAAGAAAAAAAAACAAATGAAAAGGATACTTAGCCTATTATTTCATTTATACATTTCACTTTGACCAAGTTCCTAAAGTTGTTACTTTATCCTTCATGGTTTTTTCTTCTTTTTCGTCCACATAAATGAAAATTCATTCCCTATAACAAACTTTTTTGAGCAAAAATAAAATTTAATCCACTTTGTTCACAAAAACTACCCTTTATCCCTGACAACAAAATGATATCCTTGGCATATCCCTAGGATATCTCGGCAGGATATGGGATATCCTAAAAAATGTCCCAAAAATCTCCTAGGATATCCCTGTCATATTATCCAAGGATATCGACAGTTCCGCCCCGTACGATATCCACTCAATATCCTGTGCGGGATATACACAATTTTGGCAATGGAATCCAATATTTCTGAAAAGCATATTAATTAAAATATGTAAAATGCCTGAAAACATAAAGATTCACAAACATACGTTTGACAAAAAACCGCTATACAAAAATCTCGAATATTCGGTTTCTTTCAAATTCTATCTCAGTATAATTATAAAAAAATTATTACCGCAAATTATTTTCATAGCCAATAACAGCCTACTTACAATAAAAAGCAAGCCACTTTCCTAAGATTTAATTGTTGGCTGTTATTGTATTTGTAACCTCTAAATTGCGCAGTTTAGACATCGCACTTTTCACTATCAGTATACCGGCAAAATCAGTTGTTATGATAAAAAACAATCAAATTAATATGTACCGCGTTGGTTTATATAATATAAATGAGAATATATTATAATCCGGCACGAATATTCGAGAATTTGTGACTTTTGTTCAAGCGTCACTTATTATTGCGCGACAGTTTTCGCACACTGACAGCCATGATGGAATGTACCTGGAAGTGACTTTAGAGGGGACTCTACTATTACTGTACTTTATAATGTTGTACTTTGTACAAAATATCCGGAAATGTACCTAATATTGTTAAATGATGAGTTATTTTATTGATACGATTGAATATACATATGTAATTGGCAGTAGATATATCTGAATTTCCAGGAATATACTAAATTATAGAACTGGGATATCGTGGGGACATCCTTGGCATATCGAATTGGGATATTAATGGGATATCCTCAGGGTATTCTGAGATATCCTTGGGATATTCCAGGGATATCGAGATTTCCGCTCTGTAAGAGATCATTCGCAATATCCCTAGGATCTCCTGGGATATACCCAGGATATCCTGGGAGATAAATGGGATATCCCGCCGATATCTCATGCTGTCAGGGATAGGTTAGGTTTGTCCATTTTAACGAAAACTTTTATTCGATTTATTTATCTCAATGAAATATTTAAATAAAAGTTCATTGTACTATTTAGTTCGATTAAATATAGAAAATAATATAAAATAAGCCATATTAATATATAAGATAAACACATTTCTTTGCTGTTCCATACTAGGGACATGCATTATGGTATTATGGAACACCGGTACAGGAGTCCAAAAGTTGTTTCATAATAGGTACATATAGGTCGTTCCGTTTTTTGATAAATACAATAACTTTGCTTAGAATAAATTCAACTTTTAACAGGCTTTTCACATTCAGAAAATATCAGCCCATTCATTGATATAAACATTTTGAAAATATATTCTACTATCGGTCCAAAATTAATGAGAATCTCAAAGCCCCCTCAAAATTTGTCTCATGATAGGTACCTTTACCTTAGCTTTCATTTATTATACATAATGTAGTTGTCAATTGTCAAACTGGGGTTTTGTGTGGCTGTGCTGGATAGAGACAAGAGTGCGGACTAAAAAAATGAAGAATTTAATATCAAAATGTAAGGGGTCTAATTACTAAAGCTGAGTCGGAGTTAGTGAAAATATTTCCGTAAACTAACTGATATGACTTGTTTTTACTTACTGAAAACTCGCTAAGCTCTAAAACTTTTTTCACGGAGTTATTTGATGGAAGCAAATATGTCGGTTATGGAGATGATAGACGGGAGAATTGAAGGAGGTCTTTTATGATAATAAGTTATAGTAGTATACATTATGCCAAGGCTAGATAAGAATGAATTTATTATATTTACTAAGGAAATATAAGGGCCGAAATAACTCTCAGAACATAAAGTTCTGATAATAAAGTTCTCAGAACATAAAGTTTTTCACAGCTAGAGATTTCAATCAAAAAAACTTCCTCGACTAGTTCTAAGACTCTGATATCAAGGCGAACAGTTTAGTCGACTTGGTTTAATCTTTGAATTTGACCCAACATAATAAAATATCTAATAAAAATCAAACTGAGTCTTCTTACATCTAGACTTAGTCTTCGCTATTGTAATTTTTTACGTTAAAACTACTGGTGCAATGGTGAATGTAGACGGTCTCTTCTGATAGTAATGTGCGACTGTTTACTGTCAGTTAATACGATTAATACGAACAAATTTAGGATGCATAGAAAATATCATTTCAATCTAATAAATGGAGCTTAATTTACTGATCACTCGAACATCGCAAAAATTGACAGCGCTTATTTAGAGGATGATAGAAGCAGGTCTGTGGGATTATACCGTGATCGCGGTGGAAAAGATTTGTTTGGGAATAAGGTTATAATTTCATCCAATCAGGTAGAAAGTGCGATAAAAGATTCTAATGAGCACACAGAGGGAAATTATAAAATTCGAAGCTTTATTGTAAAATATTGTTGCCCAGTCTTAATTAAACCTCTTGCAAACATTTAAAATGTGGCTTTGAAACAAGTATATCCAGCCTTATGGAAAAATACTTTCGCTCTTTCTCCGGTTTATAAAGGTGGAGACAAATCTGATATTAAAAATAACAGGTCTACAGCTATTGTTAATAATTTTTGGGAGATATTTAAAATGTGCATAACCGAAATACTAAAGTTTTATCTCATAAGAAGTTTAATACTTGAACGGCACGGGTTTGTACCTCACAAATCAACCGTTAGCAGAATTTATCAGTGTCAGAGACCAAGTATTTGATGACTTTGATTT
Source organism: Andricus curvator (assembly GCA_932195095.1). NCBI lineage: Eukaryota > Metazoa > Arthropoda > Insecta > Hymenoptera > Cynipidae > Andricus > Andricus curvator. The sequence goes on from CAKNYM010041500.1 coordinate 10,270, forward strand.
TTCGAAATCTTTCGATAAAGTGAACCACGTGATTGAAAAAATTTTGCAATCTTCACTTACTGGACAATCTGTTTGTCCTACTGAAGAACTGTTTTAAAGGCAGAGCCTAAACATCCGGATAGTCCGTACGTATGTTTATAACACAACCTTTCGAAAAATATAGAATAGTATATTTCTCAACGAGTGCAGAAGAAGCTTTTTTAATGAATGTGAAGTTTGCAACGCGAGCCGAGTGCGAGTTTTGCAATCACATGAGTTAAGAAATCTCTTCTGCACTAGCTGAGGACTATACTTTTTCCCAACAACGTGGAGAAAAGCGAGTTTTGACATATCGAGGAGTGGGTAAAGTCGCATTTTGTCCACGGCTTTGGAAAAAACACTTTGTGCATAATGCAGTCTATTCTGCTCATTCGGATCAGCCGAAATCGGGAGTTCACAAGTCGGAAAACTATCTGTGAACCCAAGGAAATGTGTGGATTGATATGACATATTAGAGGGCACTCAGTCGAATACAGTATTTAACTATGAAATTATAGTAACGTAACCTTAAGCAGATAAATATTTGTGATTCAGGTCTGAATTGCAATTCGTAGTTAAGATTTAAAGGAACATATATATAGAAATCATCGGATGAAGACATGTTAATAAAATGTTAGGATTCCTGTTTTTGTCATGCAAAATTTTCAAAAATACTGATACAATATGCTTACTATTACATAACAATCTGGAACGAGTCAATATATGTACAAAGAATACGACGCTTCAGTTGTTTGGGCACATGAATTCGCATCTCACTCTAACAATGAGTCACTTGCGAGAATTCAGAAGAAATTTTGACGATACCTAAAATTTAAGAAATACAAATTTTACCCAGAAAGAGCACATTAATAAACTTTCATTAAATTAAATTGAACTCAAGAAGTGATGTTATCTCAACTCAAAGTGAATTATATAAATTTAGAAGTAAATGTAATGTAATTCAAAGTAAATAATACTTATTTCAAGTTTAATTGATCCACATTTCTTTAAATTTAGTGTAAATTAGTAAATTAGTTTTAGAGAAATCAAAGCAAATTTAGTTTAATTCAAAATGCGTTGGACTAAATTCAAATGAATTCAGGGTGTGTTGCACTGAATCCAGTTTAATAATACAATTAATATTAACTTTGCATGCACTTGAATTCTTTTGATTTCATTTGTATCACCTGAAATTCATTTGAATTTATCTTGAATTCACTTGAGTTCACATAAATCTAGTTTAATGCAGTATTGTATAAACAATGCAATATTTTGACATTTCTTGAATTTAGGAATTTGTGTTATTGATAGAATCATTTATTTATACCTTAAACATCATTCTGGTTTACAATACTAATATATAACAATGACAACTTGTAATTTACATGCATTTTTGTGTTTATAATGTTATAATTAGTTTTTATGAATAAGATTTGTTTTACATTTTTGACATATGTATAATTTTTATTTTCGGTAAAACCGTAAAACTATTAATAAAAAGTAGAATATGTATAATTGTTCATTGTGAATTGGCAATGGATTCATTTCTAAGCTTATGGGTATAACCAAGTTTTTCCATATACAGTTGTGAATTGTCATATGACAATACTGATTTTTTTCAATAGATGATTCTAAAATTTGTCGACTTGAATCATTTTCATTTTCAGTTGACTCATATTATTTTACTTTCAAAGGAAATCCTAAACTTATATGAAATGATTAATACTCTTTTTTCATGCACAAATCCATTTTGCTATATTTCACTGCAAAAATATCTCAATTTTTATGTTTTCTAAAATATTTTATATTTATCCACAGTCTTATGTACTTTTACTCTAACCTTATGCTATTTTTCCTCATATTTATTCCATTTCACTTCAGTCACATGCCAGTTCCCCCGATACTTATGCCATTTTGCCCCAGCCTTATATGTTGGTACCTCTACATATTATCATTCTTCATCGTTGATGACTTATTTTATTCTTTAACATATCTACTGCAATTCTAGTTAAGGCAATTTTTTTAAAGTTAACTAGTTATAGGCTACATTTTGTGCAGTTAGAAAGTTATTAAAGATTTAAGTTTTTTTTTTCTGAATCGCAGATAGATTTCTCTTTCAAAAATTTGTTATTATATATTTAACAATGTAACTAGTTCTGTCGATTTTACAGAATATTCTGAAGATTATTGAACTTTCACGTGAGATATATGCCATACATCTTTAAAACAAGTGATTAAGTAAGACAAATCATAAGAAATAGAATTCAATAATTTAAGGACCTAATTCGTTCAAATTTTGAAAGAATAAAGTAAGTACTTAGTCACTTGTTTCAAGAATATGATAAAAGCAAGATTTTATATAATAAAACACGTATTGTTAAAACGGGACTATAAGCGAGACCAAAAACGGGGAATGCTTGACGCACGCGAAATCTTGAATCTTGCGAATTATATTGCCTTTTCTGGTTGAAAAACACTGGAAACACTGTAGGTCGGGTAAACTGGGCTACACGAAATCTTTGCATTTTACGACTTACTATTACTGTCTATAAATGAAACGCGGATGTCCCGCTCTACTCCACATGTCCCGCTTAGCCTTGTGTTACTATAGGTATAGGTATACCATTAAGCCATTTCCCTTCCAGGGTAGGCGTGACACTACCCAATTCGGGTAGTGTTTCTAGGTGGAT
>CAKNYM010041501.1:0-12653 GCA_932195095.1 Andricus curvator
ATGAAGATATTGAAGGCAATGAAAAAGCAGATGCACTGGCTAAGATGACTAGAAGACTAAGAAGACCCCTTTTCCATTATTAAGAAAATCCGATTATAATTAATCATACATCAAATTGACAAAATCTAATTCTCAATTATATCTCACCCCATTTCCAGTACTTGTTATTAATATGGTCTTTGAAATACGTTTTTTAGTTAAATTATTTTTAGCTTAATTGTAAATATAGTTATAATTATATTTACAAACAAACAAAAAACAAAGTGATTGACAGCAAACACCTCCCAAGGCCAGTAAAGCTGCTGTCTTGGATTCCTAGTGTATCCGTGGAACCAACAGCAGTACTTAAAAGGATTATTATTATTATTGATTAGCGATTCGAACTCGAAAGTTCATCGCCTCATCTACCCGACACCGCCACACATCTCTATCCTGTGCATCCTCCATCCAGTTTAAGTAATCATGTCCTAGTTCTTTTAGATCATCCCTTAAATTTTTCTCCCATCTGATTCTCGGTCTGCCTCTAGGTCTCTTACCAATCGGTTTCCCTCTTAAAACTTGCGCCACTGTTCTTTCATTGCCCATTCTTGCTACATGCCCCGCCCATCTTAGTTTACGCGCTTTCATTACTCTATTAATATTTGCTGACCCGTAGAGAGCGTGTAGCTCATCATTATGCAGTTTCCTCCATTCACCAGTCTCTTCGATAAAAAATCCAAACATTAAAACGGGAGACTGGAAGGTTATCGACGTCAAGGAGATCAGACAAGCTACCCAACTTGTAAAACTGCAGAGCCAGGAGTGATCGAGAGTCTCAACAAGATCGACTACAGGCCTCACTATGGGTTGGAGAGGGTCAATATGAAGATTCTCTCAAAAACCAAGGTAACAACCATAGACAGAGCATCGGATTTGTCTTCGGAGAAGGTGGAGGAGACAACTGGAAGTTAAGATGGACACTAGATGCCCCCCTTCCAGTCTGGACTTTATTCAGATAAACCTTCACCACGCTAAAGGAGCGCCTGCTTTCTTAAGCAGACGCTTGATAGCGGAACAAATGGCTGTTGCCTTAACACAAGCACTATGGGCTTACAAGGCGAAAGTTAGAAGCCTAAGTAATAAAAGCGGATCAGTCATATATGACAGTACCGTAGAAACACCTAGGGCAGCACTTTATGTCAGAGGCGATATTAATCTTATAGGATTACCAAGGTTTTTTTTCTAGAGACTTGGTAGCAATGAAGATTGAGCACCAGTTAGGGGGCAGGCGCCAACCTGCAGTGATTTGTTCAGCATACATACCATTTGAGTCCCAGGACCTACCACCTGAGGAATGGCGAAGTCTGGTGGATTACTGTTGTGTCAAAGGATGGCCGTTGCTGATCGGATGTGATTCTAATGCACATCATTCGACTTGGGGTAGTAAGGAAATCAACCACAGGGGTGAGTCTTTATTAGATTACTTCTTAACTACTGATTTAACTTAGTTGAATCGGGGTGATACACCTACCTTCGTAACATCTAGATGTCGCGGGGTAATTGTTTTGAACTTATGTTCGATAAGCATTGGCGAAGCGTTCAAGGGATAACATGTATCGAAGGATACGTCCCTATCGGATCATGGACAGATATGCTTCTCCTTAACAGCCGACAGACCTGATGTTCAAAGGTATAGGAACCCTAAAGCAACTGACTGGGATACTTATATTGCTGGGTGCTATACTGAGCAGAAGCAAGTCCATCGAACAAATAGAATTTGCTGTTGACATCCTACAAAAAGGTATGAACAAAGCGTATGAGCACAATTGTCCTCTTCGTATTAGGAAAACAGACAGGGATGCACCCTGGTGGAATCCTAGACTGGAGGACCGGAAAAAGGAAACTCGACGCCTTTTTAACATGGTTAAAAAGAATGGGAATTGTGACTTGTACAGGGCAACCTTAACAAGGTATAATAATGAGATACAAAATGCTGTAAGGGACTAATGGAGGGGGTATTGCCAGGGAATCGAGAATATACCTGACACTGCTAGACTTCAGAGAACCTTGAGAGGTAACTCGTCATGTCAACTGAAGACATTAATATTGCCTTCGGGTGAAATGGCTGAGACGACTAGTGAAATCCTTGGACACCTGATGAGGGTACACTTTCCGGGCTCGGAGTTGGATTACACGGATGAGGGGGCGGCCCATGAGGCATACCTCTCAGGAAGACCAACTTTTAGAGCCAGAATGGAAGATTCGAAAGTAGCTAGACGTATTGTCACTCATTCAAAATTTAGATGGGTAGTTAAACAATTTAAACCATTTAAAGCTGCAGGAGATTCATACTAAAGCCGGGTAAGGATACCCACTATGAAGCAAAATCCTCAAGGCCGATTAGCTTGACCTCTTTTATGGTGAAGACTCTAGAAAAATTAGTGGGCCTTCACTTGAAGAAGGAAATCCTAACAGAAAAACCTCTCCACAGGAATCAGTTTGCCTCGCAAAAAAGGAGATCTACCGTAGACGCTCTGTATGCATTTACCTCGCACATTAATAATTCAATGCAGAAATGTGAAGAAGCAATTGCAGCGTTTTTAGACATTGAGGGGGCATTTAGTAACACCCCAATTGAATCAATATACGGTTCTGCTGAAACAGACAGAGTTAGTGAGACCGGAAACAGGTGGATGCACTCCATGTTAAAAAGCAGAACGGTACATACTTCGCTACATGGTAACGAAGTGAAGGCAAAAGTTTCAAGGGGATGCCCACAGGAAGGAGTTCTTTCATCCACCCAGTGGATCATTGATCATTGATGATCTGATTCGTGTTTCAAACGAATCGGGGTTTTACACTCAAGGCTATGTAGATGACCTGGAGATGCTGGTAACAGGGAAGTATGAGTGCTTCTTAGTGGAACTCATGCAGCCAGCGCTCAACATAGTAGAGCAATGGTGCAGGAAACGTTGTTTGTCCGTTAACCCGGACAAGATGGAACTCACGCATTTTACCAGAAGAAGGAAGCTTCCTGTCCTTAGAAATCTCAAGTTCTACGGTAGGGAAGAAGAATTTTAAAAATCAGCGAAATATTTAAGGGTAATATTTTACCCCTAACTAACCTGGAAACTCCATTTTGACGCAATGGTAAAAAAGCTAAGATGTCTTCTTGGGCCTGTAGATGCGCAATAGGGAAAACATGGGGCTTTGAACCCAGGATAACTTACTGGTTATATACAATGATAATCAGACCCATAATAGCATATGCATCAATGATCTGATTGCCAAGGACTGCACTAATCAGTGCTATTAAGCAACTGGAAAGCCTCCAAAAGGTTTTCTGTTTGGCGATCACTGGTGCTATGACAACAACACCAACATCAGCTCTTGAGGTCATTCTGGACATCCCGCCGTTGCACCTTTTCGTAAGGAAGATCTCGTTTGGAGGAGGTCTCATTTGGTACACACACGGCTCTAAAGACTTCTTGAAAGCAGCGGCTGGAATCTATGGGAAGAAGCCCGGGGCTGAGATAACAACAGCTCCGGGCACATTCCCTACAGTTTCCCAGGCAGAAATAATAGCTATTGAAGCTTGCCTAGAGGGAATTTGTGAGCGGGCATATAAAGACGAGCATATTTACAATAGTTCTGACAGTCAAGCAGCACTTAAGGCTCTTAAATCTGAAGAGTTTACTTCCAGATTAGTTTGGAACTGCCTTCAAGATCTTCTTAAAGTTGCCGGTAAAAACTGGGTTAGTCGGATCTGGGTTCCCGGCAATGAAGATATTGAAGGCAATGAAAAAGCAGATGCACTGGCTAAGATGGGAGCTTCACAGCCCCTAAATGGTGCATTCTAAGAATTTCATATCTGGTACATGTACTAAGAGGACTAATGAACTCTTGAACATGGAAGAAGGCAGATTAATGTCGTAGTGGGGATGCTTACTGGACACTGCCGACTGAGAAAACACTTGAACAACACGAGGATTGGAGACAACCCTGGTTGTCGAAAGTGTGATTTTCGTGAGGAGACAGCTCATCACATACTTTGTGAATGTAATGTACTGGCGTGCCTCAGAAACGAGAATTTGGGGGATTTTTTTCTCGAAACAGAAGACTTTCACGACATCTCCTGTAAATCAGTGTATGCCTTTATAGTAAAGACTGACCTTGTGGGAGGTGGTTAAATTCTAGGGTATAGTACAATAGGTTTTACCGCAGTGTTATGGGCAGTTATTGCCCTGCCCCGCCGCAGAATAATAATAACTGCAATATGTATGAATGTAAATGGATGTAGGGGAGACGTTCCTACAGTAGGTAATGCAATTTACATCAGATGATTTTCAATAATGAATACTATTTTATTTGTCATAATAATTTAATTTCATTAATAGTAAAATCAATTACATAGTTCCACAAAAAAGTAGGAGTTCCGACGGACTAGTTCAGTGAATTCCTATGGACTTCGAGTTGCTGAATTCGAATCTTTGGACGGAATTCCGCCATCAGGTCTCGTTTTTTTCTAACCTCAAAAAACGTCGATTTTTCGGCATTTTTCATAATCCAAAACATTATAAAAAACGCTCTGCGGGCGTACAGAGTGTACAGAGTTCAAGACCCTAATACCTCGTCGAAAAAAGTGAATGTTTCAGCTAACCAGACTACTCAATACTTATGGATTTTGTGTCGCTGAATCCGAATCCGAGGTCGGAAAAGTGATAATTACACGTGTAGTCAGACTTGCTGTAACTAAAAATGTCTGACAAGAGAAAATCCATCTTTAATATGTTAGCTATAGTCATAAGTTTTAGTATATATAATCCACAATTCAAGCAGGGTAATAGTGAGCTGATTACTCCAAGCTGAGGTAAAATTTCCGTGGTTATCCTTTAACGTGCTGCCTCTAGAGGAGTCCGCCAGAGATATCTGCGATTCACCACGGCAACTTTAACTTAGTTTAGAGTACCCACCTCGCGTTTACCCTGCTTGACCGATTACCTGCAACACTTTGTACCCTGAGTTTTTTTGTGTTGCGACTAGCCAAACTTAAAGAAGAAGGTGACAGTGGTGCGGCTGAGGAAATTGATGGATCGACAAGCCATAAATAAGGATTTGCCAAATCTCAGCGGAGATTAGTCGAGGGGCCGAGTGAAAATAAGTGAAAAGTCATTCCTCACTCAGAACAAGTCAAGAGAAATTTTCTTATGGATCCGGCCAGATCATGAGACATTTTTGCAAATCTTAGGAAATCGCGCTAACTCACGGAGAATAACGTGAAATCTTCTCAACTCTTCTCGACTCTTCTCAACTCTTCTCAACTCAGCGTCGGTAGCTGACTGCGGTCATTTGTACTTTTACTAACTCTCGCTCACTCTTTCGAACTTCTAAGTATTCAGTTAATGTTTGACTTGCTGATATTTTTATTTTACGCGTAATAAGGAAGATTTTAATTGATAATACGCACATTAGGAGAGACTGAGAGATGCATATATTCAAAATAAATATTCGAATACATTTTTTATGCACAGAAGTATCTTTTTATTTGAGATACAAAGATGGTTTGAAAATTGCTACGAAATTATTGTAATTTTAAGTCGCTAAGACAAAAATAAGATTGCATTTCATGTTTTACATGATTTTGCGCTGTTCAATTTATTTCAAATCCGAGAATCTGGTTTTTGGTTATAAAGTCTAGTTAAAAGAGCCCTCATATTTCGTTCGTCTCTATTATTATCTGAAAACGAGCCTGAAAATGAAGCTTGAGGATTCAAGTATTTCGTTTGAAAATTCTGGATGAACCACTTGGTAAAAGTTGAAAATTAATATTTTTGCTGATAATTCACATTTTCTGGTTGAAAATTCAATTTTTGTACAGAAAACTTGTCTTTTGGCTTGAACAATTTAGGTAGTTTTTTTTTTCCTTTAATGACTGAAAAATCTTTATTTGTTGAAAATTCGCCTTTTTTGTTTTCAAATTCATTTTTTTTTTAAATGAAATTAAATTTTGTTGTTAAAATATTAAATTTGCGTCTGAAATCATGTTTTCTTTCGTTTATAAAAGAATCTATGTTAAAAATATTACAAGATTAAAATGCTGGTACTTTTATTTTAATGGTCAGGGAAAATGAAACATTGGTCATGGAAAAATGAGAGAATTTTGCTCGGAATTTTGAAAATGAAGTTTTCACTCTGCAACGCAAGTATTATCTTAAATACAAAAAATTTCCATTTGTTTCAAGTCCCATATCTGATTATTTCTGGAAACTATAAATTACATTGAAGTAAGAGGGGGGTCTATAATCCGTTACGTAATTTAAATACGACCTCTTATGACAACATGCATGAAACGTGCAAAAGAAATGTCATGCGTGTTATCATAATCTAATTAATTCTGAATACAAATCAGCAAAATATCCATAAACTGTACATAAAAATCGATTTTTATATTCTTTTTTTTTGCCATTTTTTGCAAAAACTATAATAACTATCTTCTTCTATATTAATGCTAGATTTTATTACTTAGAGTGAGGTAAAAATTAATGAAATTTAACAAACATAATTGTTTAATTAAATTATTATTGTCTATAACTATCTTCTGCTATATTCATGCTAGACATTTGCGTTTTTTTTCTAAAAATTTGAACTTCTTGTCCACTTTTTCTTAGTGAGATAATAATAATTAATGCCAGTTAACAAACATAATTGTTTAAACAATTATTATGGTCCACATGAAATAGCCCTTATGGCTGGTATTGACTTACATACAAAATCATGTAGCCGGATGAGTTCCCGGCATTTTAAGCCCAAGGCGAACCATTAAGGTTGAAAAACGAGTCGCACTTTTTCTTGGAAAATGAAATATACCCATTGCCGCTTGCTTTCAGGACATAAATATAGTGTCAAAAGATTCAGTATAGGTCTTAATATTCCCCACTTAAATCCGAGAATAATAATTTTGACCCTGACTTAGAAAAACGCGAATATCTCCCAAACTAGAACCGCCCACAAGGACTCTTTTCATGCGGACGCCCACAAATAACAAATATTAATATTAATTTAAACAAAAAGGCTCTCATTGAAAATTTATATTTAATATGATTCATATAGAAAATTTGAAGAAAATTTCAAATATCTATTTTATTTCAGACAAATATATTAACAAAAAAGAAAGAGCTTGTTTAAGAAATGACTCTTTCTATTGTTTATTTATTACATGTTTATAAGTAAAAAAAGAAAGCAAAGTAAACATTTTCAGAAAAAAACCGCAAGTTTCTAATTATTAAAAGAAGATAGTTATGATGAAAAATAAACTGTTTAGACAATTATGTTTGTTAAAATGCATTAGTTATTACCTCACAAAGTGAAAAGTTGACAAAAAGTATTTGTATTTGTATTTATTCATGAAAAGTTCCTAGGGCTAAGCCCTATAAGGAACAGGTGATACATATGACAATTAAAATGTGACGGCGATCGATTTGACGATTGAAATCAAAAATAGATATTAACAAAGTTTAAGAACTAAACTATAATACAAAAAATTGGATCCGGGAAATCAACAGAAGGTTACTATAAATATACATACGCAAATATACATACTTAAAAGTAAATACGCATTCATACACATACTCATATATATTTTAATTATGAATTTAAGTGTTACCAATGTGTGGTTTCGAGGGTGGGATTTGATGCGTTGAATAAGTAACTAAAAAGGAGCTTGCTAAAATGAAATTGTGAAGGTGCATTTCTAATGGTTATAGGTAGTTTGTTCCAAGGGCGAGCACCACGAATAACAAAGGACCTTTGCATTATACACGTGCGGTGTAGCTGAATTTTTAATACTGTTTTCCTTTCACGGAGTTTGGAATGTGTTGGTTGATCTTTGTCAATGAAATGGTAGAGGTTGAGAAGATAGTGCGGAGCTTCATTACTGAATAGGCTATAAAGTAAATTACCCATAAAAAATTGTCTTCTTTTGGCGACGTTAAGGAGTCCTGCTCTTTCTCTATACTGAGTAATATATTCACTTTTGGGGATGTTATAGATGAACCTAATGCAAGCATTAAGCGTACGCTCAAGCTTGGCATTCAGCTCGTCAGTAATATCGTGATATACCACACAGCCGTAGTCAAAGAAAGGAAGGATCAGGCTTTTAACTAGGAGGATACGCGCTGAAGTAGGAAGTGATTCTTTATTCCTGTTAAGCTGTTGGAGGACTCTAAAGGTTTTCCTTGAGATATCTGCAACGTGTTCATTCCAAGTAAGAGAGCGATTAAGAATATAGCCCAAATCTTTCACAGAATCCACAAAGGGGATGAGACGCCCATCGATCAAGAGAGGAGGCAAGGTTGCAATTGTTGCAAGTGAAGGAGAGGAAGAAGGTCCTATGATTATAGCCTTAGTTTTAGCAGGGTTAAGAGTGAGACCGTTTGTCAAGGCCCACTGCACCACCAAATCAATATCCTCCTGTATCCTTTGAAGTAAGCTCTTAAGAGTGGCAATAGGCCCGGAGAGGTAAAGCTTGACATCATCAGCATACTTGTGATAGTTGCAGTGTCGAAGTTCACTACCAAGTTCAGATGTATAAATATTAAATAGAGTAGGTGCAAGCGTGGAACCTTGAGGGACACCACTCTTAACCTCCCCACAGTCAGAACGCTCGTCATTGCTGATTTCTACTCTTTCAGAACGATTACTAAGATAAGATTCAAACCATTACACAGCCATATTTGAGAGGTGAAGTGATTTGAGCCTAGACAATAGTAAATTATGGTTAACTGTATCAAACGCCTTAGAAAAGTCGAAAAGGACAACAACCGTTATTTCCCTTCTATCAACTGCCAGTTTAAGATCAGAAGTTACTTTAAGTGTAGCTGTAAGAGTACTATGCCTGGCACGAAACCCAGATTGCATTGGGTCCATTAAATTGTTAGTTTCAATATGTGCTGTAAGTTGCTGATGGACAATGCGTTCGAAAGGTTTAGACAAGGCACAGAGGATGGATATCGGGCGGAAATCTTTGGGAGAGGTAGGGTTAGAAATTTTAGGAACAGGGCGAATGATCGCCTCTTTCCAAGTATCAGGAAATATTCCCACCTTTAGAGATGCATTATAGATATTCAAGAGAATAGGACAAATGACTGGTAAAGGTAAGCGAATCATTTTAATTGAAATACCATCAGAACCTTGAGCATTGGATTTAATCTCTAAGAGATTTTTAATTAGGGTTTCTTGTGATATGTCAGAAAAGAATAATTTAGTATCATCAAAGGTAGAGGGAACTGCGAAAGAGGAAGGAGTGCTGTTTGCAAGGAGTGTGGGTTTTGTAGTGAAGGCTGTTAAAAGATCTGCGGGTGAAAAATTGTTATCAGGAGCCAAGTGTTTTGGAGGAATAAGTCCAAGTCGTCTTAAGAGAAACCAGATGTTTTCATTTTTATTCCTGTTTTTAATGGAATCGTAATTATATTGATTGTATGAATCCCTGATTTTGGTTTGAACTAAGTTTCTCAGTTTACGAAATTCGGCTTGAATAATACTATTTTTTGTTCTTTTAGCCAATCTACGTTTTCTCTCTCTTTCTTTCATCAAATCTTTGATATAAGATGTAATCCAAGGAGTGGACTTCTTTTTTGCTTTAAGGGTATGAAGAGGCGCAAATTTGTCAAAAGCTAAAGATACAAATTTTGTTAGGCAAATAACCTTTCTATTTATATCTTTTTCAATAAAAATTCTTTCCCAATCATAAGTGGAGAGGTGCTCGAGAAATTCGGCTTCATTAATATTCTTGGTAAAGACTGAGCAGGTAAAGACTGAGCGTTAACGTGACAAATATTTAAGGTTTCCATTTTGACAGTGATAAAAAACGTTCGAGTATAGTTAAATATAGAAGGGTGTGATATGTGTTAACCAACAAAATCCAGTTCACATGATTACAGATGAAAACAGGGAATAAGGTACATATAAAGGTAAAAATTATAAAAGCAATAAGCATTATATAGTTAACATGCCAATTATTTAAGATATCCATTGAAAATGTAAAATGGTTAGTTTTAAGTTACAAGTTACCTGAAAGAATAGTAGCACATAGGAAAAGATAGTAGTAATAGAAAACGTAAGTATACCGTAGAAGGATAAATCTCCGAAATAGAGCGAGAAACAATCTTAGCATTTTTTATAGAATCTCGTGCAGTCGATACAATAACAGATCTTTCAGATAAAAAATGAAACATGATATAGTCAGGATTACTTTGATTTAACAGATGTTTTTGTAGAACATAATAAATTCCATTAGAACAGTTAGAATAACTGAGAAACCTTTGTGTTGTTAAATTCAAGTTTTTAGTTGAAAAAATTATTGTGTATGGTAGATGAGTTGGAAATCGGTCTATTTGACAAGTTATGTTATATTTACCGACATATATACTTAAGATGATACTAGGAAGCAGTAGTTGCTATTTAAGTCCCTCGACGGTCTGCAAATTAGCCAGGTAAATTCGCGGAGATCGATCATCTCTGCGACAAAAAATTTTTCCGCCCGCAATCCAAAGATATTTGATTAATTTTTCTCTTCTGAGACCCAAGGCAATGGCGTAGATTTTCCGGTTCAAAGGTGACAGGGCCTCACGTAGATAAACAGGGTATTTATCTTTGCTCGGCCACCCGAGGTTTTCAGTAGAGAAGTCTCTAAAGACCTTACGTCTCTCAACGAATTTATCTCGCAGTTGTTGATTGCCGAGTTTCGCGACAATGATGGGCGGGTTGGAGGATTTTGTGAGCGCAGGTGCCTTTATAATTCGGTATGTTTTGACCACATCTTCCCTCGTACAGGGAACGTCAAGACCCTTAGCTATCGAGTCGATGTTCGTAAAAAGGTCTTCATTGGGTTTCGTAGGGAAATTATGAATTTCCAAAGTCGCTTGAAGGCTCGTCTGCTCGCTTGCCTTAAGTGCATGCTCAAGAGAAGCCGCTTTTAATTTTAAATCATTGGCATCCTTTTTAATTTTGGTTATATCTTCCTTTTCAATTTCTGAGCCAGCTTCGAGCACAAAAATTCGATTTGAGTTATCAGCAATGTCAGCTTTGATAGTTAGAATGGAGGTTAGCAGATTATCATTGAACACTTGCTGTTTATTTTCAAATTCAGTGATCCTGGAAAGAATCTCCTGAGACTGCGCAAGCGCATCCTTTTGTCTTTCCAAGACAGCATTTCTGATCATAGCAGTAAGATCAGGCTGGTTGGAGGTAGCCGTTGCTGCCGAGGAGGCAAGAGCGTGAGGGGAAGACGTACCGTCTGCGTTGCGAATATTAGTTGCAGGTTTCCCAGACGAACTAGCATCGGCTGCCGTAGAGATGTCGCTGATGCTTTGCCCTCTGCATTTTATGCAGAAGAAATCTGCCTGACCCTTCCTGAGTTTATCAAAGTTTTTTTTAGAAATATTAAAATTCGCACAGGCCAGATGGGTCAAAACACCACACTTTAAACAAACAAGCACCTCAGTTCCTCCTCTGGAAATCACTTCCTTGCACTCTGGACATGCACCCATTGCTCTAATTGTTCAATGACAGTTATTGGTAAATTCAAAAACAACAAGAAACCAGCAGTTTATAAAAAAAAAACCAACTTGCTCAGACGCACCAGAAACACACAAAATCACTACTTGTAAATTTGAATTTGAAAAAAGAGCAAGAAAAACACTCGAAAATACAATACTCCGGAGAGCAGCAAATCGACACGTCGGCTCCGACCACCGTTACCAATACGTAAAGTGAAAAATTTCAGAAAAAGCCGCATTTATGTAGCATTACTATAGGAGAAAATATTTATAAACAGTATTAATTTGTTTGAACAATTATATTTATTGAATTTTACTAATGATTAAGTCACTCTAAGCGAAAAGTGAACAAAAATGTAAATATTTCCGAAAAAAAAACATCAAGTGCGTCCTAAACTACGACCCAAGACAGATTTATGTGTAAACATCTTCGGTAAAAGTTGACTGAAATTGAAATCTTACATAAAGCAAATAATAACTCACGCACATGTAGGAGTATAAAAATTTATTTTCTCTTATATGTAATGTCGTGCAAAAGTTTCTGGACATCTATTTTCCAATAGGTTGAACAAGCACCCTAGTTTTAATAATAATAAACTGTAGATTTTGTCTCAGTTATTGCATGAAAGGTGATAAAAGTACCCGTTTTATGGGCATACATGAAAGCCAGTATGTGTTAATATTATTAGAAGTTGTTTGAAAAAACGTCAAATGTTAATGTTTCCGGAAAATATCAATAAACTCGGAAATAATAATTTTTTTATTGTTTTTGGGCTAATTTTAAAGATAATTTTCAGTGATTCTGTCAGAATACTGACTTTATATCAATATTGGTAAGTTCTTTAAATTAATCAGGGTGCTGAATGTAAACTTTGAAATTTGCATTGTTTCATTTTTTTAATTTTTAATTTGTAAATGACATTTTTCAATTTAGATTTCTCAAGAAACAACTTATAATCGCTTCTTATAATCGCTTCCAGGAGCTTTGTTTATAAAATACTGATGAGGGCCGATATGATTTCTCTGAAAGAACTCTGGAGACGCTTTGAGATTGTCTGTTATAATAAATTAAAAATTATTATTATTATTATAGATTAGCAGTTCGAACTCGAAAGTTCA
>CAKNYM010041505.1:0-16326 GCA_932195095.1 Andricus curvator
TGCAAAGCCGAGGCGGAGCCGAGGTTTTGCTGGTCGGGGCGGGTATCAAAAACACATATTTTTTATTTTTTATGTTTTCTTAATACTTCTTCCTCATCCGCCAAACGAGGAAGAACCATTTTTGAGGTCTTGTACCGTCTATTCATGCACAAAAATTCGCAACGACGCTAATCGATCATTTTTGAGGTTGAACACACCGACGGTCTCTTTTTCCCATTCACCTGTCAAGATAAATATTTTTCAGAGGCTAAGTACACAATAACACAATACTGAGCGTTGCTATGTCAGGTTGCTACGTCAGCGAGCCGCAAAAATCTCGCAGCCAATCAGAGATCGCGTTAACTCTAGCAGGCCGCAAAAGCCACTGTTCCCGGACAGAAATGCGGCCGGGAAGACATACTTTCGGCTAGGGGATGAAGAAAAATTAATTTTAAGAGAGTATTTTTCAGGATTTCAAAAGATTTCCAAAATTTCCAGAAAAGAATCTGGAAGATTTTAAGGCAATTTTTTCAGAAAAAAATTGTAATCATTTTAAAACAAATTTAGATGTTTTGAAAGAATTTAAAAAACAATTTGAAATTATTTGATACAAAATGTAGATTTTTGCAGGTTTCGAACAAAAAAGAAAAATAATTTTTCATTTCGAAAAATTAATTTTAAGAGAATTTTTAACAAGATTTAAAAAGGTTTTCAAAATTTTCAGAAAAAAATTTGGAAGATTTTAGGGCATTTTTGTTTTAATTTTGTAGGATTTTTTAGATAAAAATCGAATCATTTAAAAAAATATTTCAAAGTTTTTAAAAAATTTCAAAAATAATTAAAAATTTGCGAAGATTAAAAAAATTTCGAAACAAAATGTAGACTTTTAAGATTTTAAAATGAAATTTTGATTTTTTAAGGCTTTTTAATAATTTTAAGAGCATATTCAAAAATATTTGAAAACAAAAACAAGTTTTGATGTATACATAACAAGTGAATAACCATTAATTGGAAACAAGTACTTAAAATAAAAATAATTTTAATAATTTTTTAATAATTTTACAAAAAATTGAGAAGTTTTTCAAGAATTGTGAAAAGTTTCATAACAAATTTTTTTTTAAATTTTATGCATATATTTTAATGCTTCTAACCTGAAATTGCTCCAAATGATATAATTTTGAATATTTACTAATTTATTGACTCATTTTTCAATTTAGAGCATTGAAAATGATAGCGTGGATTTATATGTATTTTTTTAGCTTTTTGTGCTTTCATTTGCAGTTCAGTTTTTATTACTTCAATTGAAAAAAAACTTAGCTTTAAGATTTCGAATTTTTTAATTTCTTTGACTGAAAAATGTTTGCGAGCCGGGTAATAACCGATAATTTTTTCTTGGATTAAAACGGACACCTGTTACTTTTTTGAATTTCCCGCCATTAAGTAATCGATATTCGGTCGTGAACTGTATCGAATGTTTCCGAAACGACCTGAACTGAGCAACTTTTCAACTACTGACGTGAAGTGCACTTCAAGCTGTACTAGGCTTTATCAGCAAGCGATTAAGGGGACTTATCAGCGTTATAAAAAGGAATTCCAGTTTCCGGCCGCACGGTTGAATATTTTGGTCTGATATTTTGCATACCTCATCTAAATATTGGTCTCTTTTCCTGTGAAGTCTCGATTTTTTGAAAAAATGTTTATATTTGACGTTATAAACAAAAAGAAAAGAACAATAGAAAAAAAATTGAGAGTCGCTCAGTACTAGGTGAGTGTGTATTTTCGAGGCCTGGGCAATCGAACCCCGTCAAATTTACGAGGCAGACTCCCCGGAGCGCGAACGGAGACTCAGGAGCGCGTGGAATTACCCGAAACGAATCAATCTATCATTGTTATGAGATGCAGGCCGGTTAAAAAAACTGAAATTATGAAAGAATCGCGTGATTCAATTTTAATTGGCAGAAATAGTTTATTCATATAATTTCAAGAGTGTGAAAAAAAGATTCATGAAAATCGGTTAATATTTGCAGTAATGATAGAAATGTTGAAGTGCACACGATAGTATGCAAAGATACACCGCACTGTGGGAGGAAACAAATTCTTTTCGTTCAAAAGGTCTACAGCCTTCAATTTTGCCCCAATACGCAATTTTTGTTTTTTAATTGAAGAGCGCTAAATTTCCAAGAGCACCTCAGACAGAGACTGTTGCATTTTCATTTGTTTATTTATTATATGATTACTCGAAGTATGAGAAAGTCGAGATTTTTCACAAAATCATTATTTACTCTTCACTAGCGGTTTGCATATAATGAAAATTATCTGAAATCGACGCGAGAGTACTCCCAGAATGCAAATAATTTGATTATTATCTGTTTTAATTGTTATGAACAAATGACATTAGCAAACAGCCCAGCTAACACAGTTACTAGTCCGAATAGTCACATAATTGTAACAAGATTAAAAAAACCAGTCACTGGTGACTTCCATGCTGGTCACCCAGTGACAATATATTTCCCACTCAAAGTAGTAACAAATTACAAGCGAAGCAGGTAACATTATCCCGCCATTGTAATCACATGCTTGTAACAAAGTGATGTTTGGAAACGCAACGTGCAATGACAGCTTAACCTCAAAATATACATCGTTTCGGAATTATAATTATGAATATTTTTGCAAAAATGTTGGAAAGGAACATAATTAAACGATAAATAAGTTCCAGAAAAGGGAGATAATATGTGAACAAAGCTTTTATAAAAAAACAGATATTTATCAGCTGAACCCTTACGAAAAAGAAATTACATTATAGAGGTTAGACCCAAAATGTATATGTATAAATGAAGATCGCTGCCGGCTGTTACCGCCATGTTACTAGTCTGACAGGGAACGGTTGCAAACAAGCCTCCCTAGTAAACTACGGCGATTATGCCGTTACCTGCTAGGAGACTGAGATACAAGTAACAATTCCTCTGATAACATGTGATCATTCAGGAACCTTTCAGGATGGTAACAGGTTAGCTGGGAGCCACATACCCAGCTGAAAATTCCTGTACAGGAACCTCGAAGGATCCTGTACATGTTCCTGTACACGAACCTGCACACAAACCTGTACAGGTAATCTTGACGGTTCCTGTGCAGGAATTTGGCGAAGGAAACTATACATGATCCTGCAAAGGAACCTGCACCGACAAAGGAACCTTTGAATGGTCCTGTACAGAAACACGTATAGGGTCCTTTACAGAAAGCCATTGCGAAAACTGATGTCGCTTACAGCTATGAACTTGCCTTCCTTTTATTCCCTTTAAGAACCAACTCACTATCGAGAGAGCCAAGCCACCAGCGAACCCTCGCGGATTAGTTCCTATGCAGGTTCATGTATAGGATCATGAACATGTTCCTGTACATGAACCCACACCTCAATTGACTTAGTGAAGGAACCTGTACAGGACCATTCAAAGGTTAGCTTGTATACAGGTTCCTTTCCAGGATCATGTACAGTTTCCTTCGCCAAATTCCTGCACAGGAACCGTCAAGATTACCTGTACAGGTTCGTGTGCAGTTTCATGTACAGGAACATGTGCAAGATCCTCCGAGGTTCCTGTACAGGAATTTTCATCTGGGTAGTGTAATTTTTGTTGAAAAAAATTTATTTGCGGAAGAATGTGCTTTAAATTATAGTGAGAGTGACTGCCAGTCACAATTTTTATGAAACATCAACAATTGTAAATGTTGTGAACAATTTTTTGCAAAAATTTGGAATGTGTTTCTTCCTTCATTATCTGAAATTATGTAGATATTCGGAAAAGTGATATATGCTTGATTATGTGTGTTGAACTACAACAGTTGTTGATTCTGGAGACAAATGAAATAAGTGAATATAACACTCTGTCCTGGAAAATAATTGTTTTCGCACTGAAACTGCTTCGAATGTTTGTGAAAGAGATTTACAGTAACTGTTTCTATGTAAAATTCACAATAAACAGTTGTTATTATTTAATTTTGAATATTACGATTCGTAGATATTTAACAATATTGTAATTTTTATTGAAAAAAGTTTGTTCTTATCTGGAAATAGTTCAATTTATCGTGAGAGTGATTGTCAGTAACAATTTCTATAAAACATACACAATTTTTTTTGAAAATTGTGGAATTTGTGCTTTTTCAATTTCGGATATTCCTTTATCATTTGAATTGCTGCAGATATTATTGAAAAGAACATAGGTTCCATTATATTTGTTAAAATACAAATCCTAAATAAATGAAATAAGTAAATACAAAACTCTCCCTGCTTAAAATGTCGGATAGGACGCGGTTAGAAACCGGTTAGAGGTGGGTTGTAAACGGCCCCAACCGCGCCGTAACCGATTTTTGTCTCCGGGTTATAACCGACACCTAACCAGGCTCTATCTGGCATTATACAATATTCGTATCCGGTTTCTAGCTGGTTTGTAACTGGATCCACAAAATACTCCCACCCGGTTCTTATCCGGCCCTAACCGGCTTGTACCTGATTTTTATCTCCAGTTTATATACGTCACCTAACCGGGCTCTATCCGGCAACATGTAATGTTCGTAACCGACTCCTATACGGTTTTTAACTGGGTCCACAAAATACTTCTATCGGCTTCTTATCCGGTCCAAATCGCGCCGAAACCGGTTTTTGTCTCCGGGTTATAACCGACACCTAACCGGACTCTATCTGGCATCATGTAATATTCGTATCCGGTTTCTACCGGGTTTGTGACTCGATCCACAAAATACTTCTAACCGGTTCTTATCCGGTCTTAACTGGCCCGTACCCGATTTTAGCCTCCGGTTTATGCACGAAAAAAATTTGTACTCAAGGAATTATGGAATTAGTTACGATGTGAAGGATATGAGCAAAAATCCGTGATAATTACAGACCTATGTTTTTGTAAATTCTACAGAACTTCTTCTATGAGAATTAAATATAATTCAAGAAGAATTCCGAAACGAGACACAAAACCCCTCTCAAATCAAAAACACGGCAGAATTCTGTAATTTCTACATCACCGCGCCGTCGTTTCCAACACGAAAAAAAATTCCGATTTATAGAGGGGCTTCTATATTTAGCTTACTTATTTGTATATCAGAAAGACGGAAGGACGGACGGAGGACACACGAGCGACACATTCTTAACTTATTGTAACGGACCCAAACATAATTATATAGCCTAACCTAAAATTTATATATAATGCACGCAACGCACTTCCCTAACGCAGAATATCGCACGCTGAGGGTATCGGTCGAAATGGTCCTTATATACTAATCAAGAAAATTCTTACAGCTTGTGAGAAACGACCAGTGCCGGGCTGGATATTTAATTTCAGGTTCCAAATTTCCGGATAGAAACCGGTTATAGCCAGTTAGAAAGCTTCCAGTGTCGAGTGCTGTGTAGGAATCTGTTAGGAACCAGTTACAAATGAATTTCGGTCTTTGCCAACATTTCATTTCAGGTTCCAATTTTTGGATAGAAACCGGTTAGGACAGGTTAGAATGATTCCTGTGTTAAGTGCCGTGTAGAAAACGGTTGAAAAACGGTTAGAAACCAATTTCGGTGTTTACCAATATTTAATATCAGATTCTAATTTGCCGGATAGAAATCGGTTAGGACCGGTGAGAACGTTTCCTGTGCAGTGTTCCCAATTCGGCTCCCCCACCGCCCTGCGCATGCGTCGCACCAGCAGACTCATTGGATGTTGATCGCGCGCTTATTTGAAATGATTAACTATGCAAATCAATTTTTCACAATATATAATAATCATAAAGTACAAAAAAAATATTATGAATGATTGAAAATTCACATTGGTGAAAAAAGGCATTCCTTCCTTCAAATTTGAAATCAATCATTTATTTTTGAAAAGTACAATAAAATAATTATTTCACCTTGCACTCGAAAAGACTATTTTTTGATCTGAAAATTAATCGTTATTATTTCCACAATGATGATTCATTATAAAAAACTGCTTCACGCTTGTGATAGTTTAAAAAAGCGCGTTATATACAGACAATGAGACTGCCGATGCAACGCATGCGCATTGAAGTTGGGGAGCCGAATTGGGAGCACTGTTCCTGTGTCGAGTGCCGTGTAGGAATCGGTTAGGAACCAGTTAGAAATGAATTTCGGTCTTCGTCAATATTTAATTTTCTGTTCCAATTTTTTGATAGAAACTGGTTAGGACAGGTTAGAATGATTCCTGTGTCGAGTGCCGTATAAGAATGGCTTACGAACCGGTTAGAAACGAATTTTAGTGTTCACCAATATCTAATATCAGGTTTTAATTTGCCGGATAGAAACCGGTTATGACCGGTTAGAAAGATTCCTGCTTCGAGTGCCGTATAGGAATCGGTTATGAACCGGTTAGAAACGAATTTCGGTGTTTACCAATACTTAATATCAGGTTCTAATTTGCCGGATAGAAACCGGTTTGGACCAGTTACAAAGTTTCCAGTGTCGAGTACTGTGTAGGAATCTGCTAGGAACTACTTAGAAATAAACTTTGTTCTGCCAATATTTAATTTTGGTTCCATTTGTCGGACAGAAACCGGTTAAGACCGGTCAGAATGTTTCCTATGTCGCGTGCCGTGTAGGAAACGGTTAGGAGCCAGTTAAAAATGAATTTTGGTCTTTGCTAACATTTGATATCAGGTTTTAATTTTTGGATATAAACTGGTTAGGACCGGTTAGAATGATTCCTGTGTTGATTGCCGTGTAGAAATCGGTTAAAAACCGGGTAAACGAATTTCAGTGTTTACCAATATTTAATATCAGGTTCTAATTTGCCGGATAGAAACCGTTTAGAATGATTCCTTTGTTGAGTGCCGTGTATCGGTTAAGAACCGGTTAGAAACGAATTTCAGTGTTCACCAATATTTAATATCAGGTTCTAATTTGTCTGATAGAAACCGGTTAGGACCATTTAGAAAGTTTCCAGTGTCGAGCGCCGTGTAGGAATCGGTTAGCAACCGGTTAGAAACTAATTTCAGTGTGCCAATATTTAGTCTCAGGCTCTAATTTGCCTGATAGAAGCCAATTAGGACCGGTTAGAAAGTTTATAGTGTCAAGTGCCGTGCAGGAATCGGTTAGGAACCAGTTAGAAACGAACCTTGATCTTTGCCAATATTGAATTTCTGGTTCTATTTGCCGGATAGGGACCTGTTAGGATCCGGGTACGTTCCAGAAATTTAAATTGAGACCGGAAAGAAATAGGTTAGAACCGGGTGAAAACCGAATTGGTTTCTAACCGTTTTCTATCCAGTTTCTTGTGTTATCTAACCGGTATTTTAAGCAGGGCTGGCTTTTCGGCCTGCAAAATCCTTTTTCTTGCACTGAAATTGCTTCAAATTGTTGTGAGACAGATTTTCTGTCATCAATTCTATGTGAAAATTAACAACAGATCATTCTTATTATCTATTCTTGTAATTTTAAACGTCACGAATTTTTCATGTATGTAAAACAGCCATTTATTGATCCGTTTTACCAGACACGGAAAAAAGTGGATCGTTAGAAGAACTCTCTAAATCAGTAGTTCTAACTATTTTAAATTGAAGCCCAGCTTTTCGTCTGTGAATTTTGTTAAAATTACTATTTTGCGTTCAGGTAAGTTAACCTGACTTGTTAAAAGAGTAGGATGAACAATTTCAAATAGTAGGATGCACTGCACCACTTGGTAATCGTCCTCACTCAGCGAGAAGAAGAGTTACTATTTCATGTAGTAAGCCTTATCACATTAAAGTCACGCGTGATATTTCACGCATGATTTCGGTGTGATGTGCTCATGAAATCACGCACATGAAAAATCACGCGTGAATTGCAAATGATTTCACAGTGAATTCTCATGTGATATGTATTTGTCACGTCTGAGGTTCTTTCCGATATTAGTGCTCAGAGCGCGCTCTGAGCGTGATAGGGTACTCAACTAGTTATTTTTCATTTTTGCCATTTCTGGACTTGTGAATAGGCATTAACGCTTCAAAACACCTAACGGTAAATTTCATGATTCGACAAACCATGGTCCCGCCAGCGTAAGCTGACTTAACCTCAGAATAATTAATTATAATTTATTCAAGAAAACGGCGAATAATGTACGTATATAAATAAATAATATAAAATATATTTTAATTTTCAATTTTCCAATTGCAGCTTATATAGTTTTGGAAGAACTTATAAAATATTTTTTCATTTTGAATTTTCCAACTGCAGTTTACACAGTTTTAAGAGCGCTTATAAAATATATTTTAATAATAACTGACGTATTAGAATAATATTTTTTCTTAATCTCAGAATTCCGAAATAGAATGTGGAATGTGCTTCGAAAAATGTATACGTTCTCAAATTTTGAGGCACTCGGGTTTCGAAGGATTCAAAGAATCTTACATTCATTCAGATAATATGATATATCCTGTGTGCGGTAATTAATAATATAATATTATAATAATTCAAATATATAATGCTATCATTAAATATTCAATCTAATGAAATAATCAAAGTCTTACGAATTATTTTAAAGTACCTTCAAGAGAGTAAAATTAATTTTATCTAATCTTTATAATTAGTAGAAAACTTCTAACTCATATTATAACTGTTAATAATTCAATTAGTTAGGAATTTTTCTCAGTCTCTTATCAAGTGATAAAAGACCTCACACTATTTCATTAGTAACTTATTTCTACTGATTGAGATTGAGAGAGATTGTTCATTATAATGATGAATTACTTCCAAAACAATATCCTCTGATATATCACTTTCTATTTCTCCGTCAATATTTTCTTCATCAGCACTTTCTACGTCCATTTCTCCGCTATTGCTTTCCTATTTTTAAATAATGTATAAATAAAATCTTTCCGAGGTTAAGTCAGGTTACGTACTCTTGCTATAAGATCTGTCACAAACTTATAAACATTTGAAACCTGGCGCCAAAAACTTTTAGTTACCAAAAGTATGAAAAGTAACTAGATGTCCGGTCAAATAACTGTCCGGAGTTAAGTGTCCGCTACGTGTGAATTCAGCCACTGGCGCGAACGGAACGCGAAGCCTACTGCCATTCAAATTCAAAGTTGTGAAGAAGATTGGATTTAAAGATCCAAGATGGAAGGGTAGTCGGGTCTAACTAGGGCTACTTGCGCGTGGCGAGACCATAGTTTGTTGGATCATGGGTAAATTCATAAATTAGCCGTTAAAGTACGACGTAGTTTATGTGCGGATATCGATGTCAGATCAGGCAAATTATTTCAAACGATACAGCAAGTGGGGATTATTTTGGATGCAGATAATAAGCCTGTCCAAGATGGGCAAAGAGTGTTATGTGAAATCGCGTCGGATAACGGTACGTAAGAAATTAATGCTTATCTGAGAACCTAACCTAAATCAGCACATGCAAGGAAACGTGAAATATTCATCTTTTTTGTATATTACAGGCCTCGTTGAATGCCAGTTCATTGAGTCCAATCTTCTTGTTAAATTCGCACAAAGCCCGATGAACTATGCTGATACGAGCCAGACGCATACTGGCGAAAGTATGGAAGTGCGTAACGCGGGTATGTAATTCAAGTTTAAACTGGAGTAGGTCTTTGTATCTAACAAAAGTTTATTTCTAGTATTTCCAAATTTCCAAATTTAGTCACGCGTGATTTTTCACACGTGAATTCCAGATGACATCATCTTGAATTCGAACGCGGTAAGCGTGGAGTGAAGAGGAAAAATCATACGCAAATGAAAAATCACCGTGATCCGCAAAAGATTTCACAGAGAAGTTTCATGTGATATGTATTTGTCACGTCTGAGTCTTGCGTAAATTTTCACGCGTGATTTCCACATGACTTCATGGTGAGTCGGCAATTGTTATCCGCTCTGACTTCCGCGTGATTTTTTTCATCACGCGTGATTTCCACCTGATTTCAAGATGAAAATATTTGGCTATCTAGGGAGCGTATAGGCTGTCAAGGAAGACAGAAGCAGTCAAGCGTGAAGCCGGCCGAAGATCAGGCGGTCCAGAATCGGGAGTTGAGTATACTGTACAAGAGGCATGTAAGGCCCAAAGGATTTGGGGTTAGATTATTTTGAATTATCGATATTTCTGAAACAGACAATTATATTTTGAAGAAAATGTATGTCCCCTTATTCGATTACATATAAATATAGTAGATAATCATTTTTACTATAATTATATTTAAAGAAAGGAATTTTCGTGAAATCTTTATTTTTTCTTTTCATTTTAAAACCTGTAGATAAAAATCTACATACATACATACATTGATTAGCAGTTCGAACTCGAAAGTTCATTGCCTCACTACCCGATTCGGGTAGTGTTTCTAGGTGGATATTTACTACCAATGTGGGCCCACCACACCAAGTACTAACCGTGCCCAACAATGCTTAACTTCAGTGATCTTACGAGAACTGGTGTTTTCAGCGTGGTATCGCCGTTGATAAAAATCTACAGGTTATTAAATTTCAAAAATACGCAAATACAGTCCTGCTTGGTAGAAAGGCCGAGCAAAGAAATCTGTCAACTGTTAAGACTTTTTAATTCGAGATTCGGAAGCTAGCCAATAAGATCATTAAAATCAACCTTCGCTTTTATTTTCTGATTGGTAGAAGCGATTTAACAACTTAAGGTCACTGCAATATTAAAAATATTAATAATTTATTTTGCGATTTTCTCCGAAATAAAGTGTTTAAACCACATTTTCTTTCATAAATGTAAAGAGCAGGTAATTTATTATTGAAAAATGCAATTGTTGTAAATCATGGAACGGCCCTATCATGTCCCTAAAAAAGTAAAAAAAGGTTTGATTCAATTTTGTGTAAAATACCCTCATTAATTTGGTGTGTGAAAAATTAGCTAATTTCAATACTTCTGATGTAAAACGATTTTTCGAATGCTCTGGTTAGAATCCAAAAAAAAAAAGCTTTACACAAAAAGTATTGAAATTATCCAACTTATACTCCGAATGCAGACTTGATTCAAAAAACAGGGATATGCTCTAATAAATATCTAACAAAGATGTAATTCTAGCATTTATAGAGTAAAATGAGGCAATTCAATTTTGAGGTTGGGGCCTCGTTTTAACGCCCTTAAGGGCATGCTCTTCGGTGATCACGTGACCAAACCAGTCCTTGGTTATGAAATTTTTTTTGGTGTTCACCATATTCAAACGCAATGATATATCGCTCTAAAAATTTGGAATATAGGAAATGAGACAATAAATTGCGTTTGTATATTTAGTTTCAGTAATAATTTTGAAAAAAATTATCCATGTAAAAAATAATGTGTAAAATTTCATAACCGAGCTTGGTCATGTGATCTCTACTTTACCGACGTTGAAAGCTTCTTTTTTTCTCCGCTAGAAATTGCTAAAAATGCTCCAAAAATAATGACAGGTTGCGTGTGTGCAGATACTTATTTTTTGATTTGCAACAAATGTGCAAATGTTATTGTTTATATTAATTTTTTTAAATGTTTAGACGATTTAGTCAAAAATTTGTGTCAGTTATCAACATACGCGAATCAAAAAATCTGAAATGCATCAAACCAAACATTACCTGCAAAGTGCTCGACTCGAGTGGTAATATCCTATTTTATTAATTTATAAATAAAATTTCTTCGAAATTATAAACATATTGATGTATACAAAAGTTCTTTAGTGCTTTTTATTTAATCGTTCAAATTCTAAACACGATATCTCAATCCGTGTGGACGTAGTGAGCACCAAAAAAAATGAAAATAATATTACACATTTATTTTTCACATGAATAATTTTTTTCAAAATTATTACTCAAACTAAATATACAAACGATATTTATTGTCCCATTCCCTATATTCCAAATTTTGAGAGCGATATATCATTGCGTTTGGACATGGTGAACACCAAAAAAAAATTTCATAACCGAGGACTGGTTTGGTCACGTGGTCACCGTAGAGCATGCCCTTAATGCCAAATGTTTGATTCCCCACTGAAAAATCCGATGCCGCAGATCCTACGTAGGATTCTAATAGTTTCATACGTCGAAACCTACGTAGGATCCTAATAGTTTCCGACGATAGAAATGACGTGGGAAACGGCATCGAGTACTGGTATCGTGGCCATAGGTATGATTTATGGCGATTCTACTGGGAGCCAGGGTCATTTTCCTGAATGACAGTCGCTCCGAGGGGGACCCTGCGGTAGCCCAGATAACAATGCGTGATGGCGCACTGTAGCTGCACGATGTGTCGCCAAGAACGCAAGCACGGTGTATACACGAGCTGAGGGTGATCAATGTTTACTCAAGGTGAGCAAACACGGTGTGCACGATGTGCAGCACAGCCTGCTACCATATATGTGCTGTCACAGTGCACGTGTTCTGTGAGAGCAGAATTTCCCGCTTTGGCAGCGCATGCGCGATCATTCGCTCAAATATGGCGAGCGCCGGCAGTCGACAAAGGGGTTAAGTGTGCATGGTGTGGAAGTTGCAAGTCACGTCATCGTCGCTTTTGTGTAATTATTTCATCACACGTAATTTTTTTGAACTCTTATTTCTGTATATATTCTCTTCCGAAATTTAGAATGCGAATCAAAACTTGTGATAAAAATTAAATATGTCAAAAACACCATTTCTCGACGTTCATTTACCAATCGCTCGAGTTTTACACCCATTATTTGTCGAGTGCATGGCGTGGCTTGTAAAACTAACCTATGTGGTGGACCAAAATATCTACGAAATAAATACTACTCTGATCGCAGTTATAAAGTAAATTATTTATTTTGTACTTCACACACCGACGCTCGAATAATCTCCACAACAAAATATCGACCATTCGAATTAGGGATGTTCGATTCCGATTCGATTCTCCAAAAAATCGATTCTTGTAAAAAAAATCGATTTTTTACACCCGATTCTTTGCTATTCGATTCTTTAGAGAATCGATTCTTTACCCTGAGAATCGAAAAGTCGATTTTTTTAAAAAATTATTATTATTTATTACAAGGGAACTGGCAAATTAAGTTCTACGTAGGTTCGATATATCGTGATATCGCCTGCAGAAAGAGAGAGAGGTATGAACGGTAACAAGGGATGCCAGACGTGGCGATTTATCGCCAATCTGGCGCTTTAACCTTGATTACTATTCGTCTAGCTTTTTAAAGCAACGTTTTGATTGGCTATTTCGGATTTAACAGCCATGACGGCGCCAAATATCTGAACGTACCGTAATGGTGGACTCCCATGGCAGATGAAAGCAGTGGATGAAAGCGGAAACTCATCAGCGTGAAAGAGATGGTTAGATCTATTTGTCTCTTTCACTCTCATCAGCTTCTGCTTTCATCCACTGCTTTCATCTGCCGTGGGAGTCCACCATGAGAGTCCAAGTTAGGTTCAGTTAGGTTGTCAATGTTTTCAATTATTTCTCAACTGATTTTTTAGTAAATTCTAATACTCTTATTAATATTATTAATACTTATTGATATATTATTAATTTTTGTGAGAAGTTGTAGGCTCCGGAAGCTACGATCATGGTTCTTTAAAAGCAACCAATCCCGACGCAACTGGAACGTGTACGTCATCCGCTTCTGCTCCTTCTGTCCTAGAAGGTAAGCAAGAGCGGGAAATTTACGCGAGAAAACATCGGGCAACACTGTTCCTTGGAGTCAGGTCTCTAGCCGCGGATGATCTTACGCGGCAGACGGGACAGTTGGAGATGAAGTTTCACCTCTGGATACTTTTTTAGAGCTACCAATCTTTGTAGAATGTTATGAGGAACAGTGTTGACGGACCAGATGAAGTGATCCCAGAAGAACAGCCTTTTGCATCCGGTTCGCGATGGCATGAGCCTGACGCTGGCAAGCCGGAATCTTGTTGAGTTGGCTAATAAATGAAGCTTTCATACCTCCAAGACAGCCGATTATGAGAACTACAAGATGGACTTTGAAGCCTTGGTAGAGCCTGCTTAGCTCGAAAAGAAGTGCTTGATATTTCGCCCGTTTTTCTTCCTCCTTTGCCGTGATATTACCATCGGCTGGTGCCGAGAATTCAATCACGTAAATGATCTTGTTCTTCAGATCTTGGAGGACAATATCAGGCTTCGTAGCACTGATACGTTGAGTGGTCGAGAATGAGAAATTCCAGTAGATCTTACACTGATCATTCTCCACAACGGACTCGAGTTCCCCCTGGGCGTATGGCAAGACGGGCAATAGATCAACACCATAGAAGTGCCTCAGATGGTAATATAACACTTTTAGAGCCGCATTGTGTCTCTCTATGTACCCGTATCGTGCATATTTTGAGCATCCACTGAGAACATGTCCAAGTGTTTCTGGCTCTTGCTTGCACGCTCGGCAGTTGGTATCGCCTACAGGTATATTCATTATGCGCTCGCGGTAAACTAAGGTGTCTATAACGCCATCTTGACAGGCAAAAAGAAATCCCTCAGTCTCCGATTTTAATCCAGCAGACTTGAGAAACATGTTGGACAGACCCATCGAGAGCTCTTCTCTACGTATAATGCCGTAGAATTTACCATGAAGGGGCTTGTCAGCATGTTCTCTTAGTAGAAGCGTATGTTCTGCTTCCTGTACACGACTTTTGAGCACCAAAGGTGTTAGTGATGCTAGGCCATGTGTAGTGTCGCTGGAATCAAATGGGAGGCCAAGCTCCTCTGCGGCCCTATCTGCGGCACGATATAGAAACGCCGCAGCATTGACGACTTCATGTTGATGTACTAGTCGCATAAGAAAATCTGTGCTATTTAGAACTGAGCAGGCTGTAGCCAGAACCGTTCTGCGATGAAGACACTCTAAGCTCAGCAAGCCTCTACCACCTTTATCTCTAGGGAGGTATATTCGAGGTACGGAAGATCTAGGATGATGACTTCGATGGATTGTCATCATCTTGCGTGTACTTCGGTCAAGTTGCTTCAAATCATCGTCGTTCCATTTTACTGCACCAAACGTGTAGAGCAGTATAGGAACGGCCAGCATATTGGTCGCCTGGATCTTATTCTTTCCAGATAATTCGGAAGCCCAAATTTTTCTGAGAATTTGGCGATACCTTTTTCCAAGGGCCGTTTTTAACGCAAGCACATCATGGGTTTCCGCTTGCGGTATGCCAAGATATGTATATGTTTCTCCAATACCAAGATGTTGAATGGTATTTCCGCCTATGAGTTGAACATCCTGATCGTGACGCGATGATGTAGTTTCTAATCTTTCTTGGCGTAGGTGGACGCAGGCACACTTGTCCAGTCCGAAGCTCATGCCAATCGCTTTAGAGTACCTATTTACCGCCTCCACAAGGATGTTAAGGTCCTCTTTCGAGGAAGCAAAGAGTTTAAGGTCGTCCATGTATAAAAGGTGGTTGACCTTATATTCTCTTTTGTTCGGCGGGCCACATAGGTATCCAGAGCTTTTGCCTCGGAGCACAATAGATAGAGGCAAGAGGAAGATGCAGAAAAGTATCGGACTTAGAGAGTCTCCTTGGAAGACTCCCCTCTTATAGATAGATAAACGTTTATTTTTTAGCCTGCTGGCCTTAAAAAATTGACTTGCTTACACTTCCATTTTTTACAGAATTTTCTTACCACTAACCCTTAAAACTAACATCCTTCCACACCTTATATCTAACGCCGCTCGCTCTTATCGCATTGCCTTCCTCGCTTCGCCTCGCCTCGCTCGCATGTCCCTACTTTCTTGCTTGCCTCGCATTACCAAACTCTGCCTCCGCGACTAATACCTAATACTTATCTACTATTTACAATATTTACAATTACTTATATTTACTTCCTCCTCTATTTACAATCTTTCCTTCTCCATTCCTCTTCCTCCTTCCTTCTCTTCTTCTCCATCTTACCCAATACTCCCTTCACCCATGCTACTGCCCTTTTGTCCCCCCTTTCATGCATCAATACCTCCATGCTTATCCCACTCCTTTCCACCTCCACGCACTCCTCCAACCAGTGCTCCACTCTTGCCTCCCCCTTCCCACATAGTTCACACATCCTCTTTTCCCTAGCGAGCCAAAATCTATTGAAACCCTCCATGCACAAATATGTGATATAGCTTGTAGTCACTTGTCTTTTGTCAGATGTTATGACAAATCTTGTCCGCCACAAGAGCATAAGCTCTTTTATGCATCTCACTATTTTTGGATGCACCTCCATGCATTCAATCAGCTTAATAAGTAGCTCATGGTTCGTGTTATCGAATGCCTTACGGTAGTCAATCCAAGCCATGGACAGATTGCGTCGATACCTGATTGAGTCCTGGGTGATACACCTGTCTATTAACAGGTTCTCCCTGCAACCTGACAGACCTCTCTTGCATCCACGTTGTTCAACTATTGCACTCCATACC
>CAKNYM010041508.1:0-34126 GCA_932195095.1 Andricus curvator
TATATAAATTAAAAAAAAAAAAAATTAAAAAATCGGCCTCGACATGTTTCTTAAGAATTTAATGCTGAATTTTTTGAAAAAAAAAAGTTGAAAATCGATGAAGAATTGCGAGCTACAGATTATTTTGAACATCGTTTTTCCATTTCGCCCCACTGTGGAGCGCTAGTACTACTGATACCGTAAGAAAAATATAGTCATTAGTTATTTCAAAAATACAAGAAAAACATTACCTAGAACTACATAGGAAAAAAATGCCTAAGAAAGGTCCCCTCCACATTTTTTTTCAAATGTGAGTGAACTAACAAAAGTAAAGAGTACAAATTCTTTTAGCACTTCATATTATGAATTTTCACTGACCTGCTGTCCAAATGTATAACCTAGTAAGTGTCATTTGCCGTAAAGGTTTTTTTTGTACCGACAAATGAAAATGTTACTTACTAGTTTAGATGCCGTTCTTAAATTCCATAACGGATTATAGGCAAACATATAAATTTGAAAATTTAAAAATTTATTTGTTCATTTTAAACGGAAAAATGACTTTTCTATAATGAAAGATGACTTTTTGACAAAATACTTGAATTTTCAACAAAACAATTGAATTATTGACCTAGAATTTGAATTGTCTAAAAAAAAGTGTAACATTTGATATTTCGACAAAAAAAAAAATTTCATACAAAAAAGTTAATTTTAAAACCAAGAAGACGAATTTTCAACAAATGAAGATTTCACAGTATTGTAACTGAAAAAAGTTCACATAAATTGTTGAAACTTCATGCCAGAAGACGAATTTTCTGTAAAAAAATTTTTCGCAACAAAAAAATATGAATTTTCAGCAATTAATGAATTTTATACAAAATAGTTCATTTTTTAACCAAAGAGATCATACTTCATTGGAAAAAAAATTTCAAACAAAATAGTTGAATCCTCAAGCAAAGAAGATTAATGTTCAACCAAACAGTTGAGTTTGTATCCAAGAAGACAAAACAGTTAAATTATCGACCAAAAAGGATGACTTTTAAACAAAATTGTTGAATTTTCAACCAAAAATTTAATTTCTATCCAAGAAAGTTGCAATTTTTACTAAAATAGATAAATTTTTGAATTAAAAGCACAATCTTTCATTTTATAGATAGCTTACAATGTTTTCTACAAGTTTTCTACGAGATTTTTCACGTTGTGTGCATCGTTTTGGGGTACGTTTTTAATTATTTCTCGAAAACTAAGGTAGATCTCAGATTGATATTTACAGGGCTTGTATAGGAGATTGCAAGTTATCTATATACAAAAAATGAAGAATATAGAGTGGGTTGTTTTCAGAAGTTCTGATTAAAAATTAATTTCTGAAAAATCCAAGAAGTTTTTGAAATCTTTCAGTTCAAAAAATATTTTTTGAAAATTGCGTCCTATTACAAATAATTATTAAAAAATACACCTTATTATCTTTAAAATCACCAAAGTGATGAAAGTTTGAGGAAAAAAGGACCAACATTTTCAATTTTGAATGTCTCTCAAGTTTTCTGATTTAAAAAAAAATTATTTTATGGTTTTTCTTTCAACACCTAAGAAAACGGATACTAGAATTTTCACAAAAATTACTAACAATAGCTAAAATTCTTCATATCATTTGACATGAAACCGCTCTATATTAAAACAAAAATATGAGTTTTCAACAAGAAGTAAATTTTCTACGAAGATACTAAAAGTTTCAATGGATAAAGAGGATTTTTCAACTAAACAGTTGTATTTTTCAAAAAAAAAACAACAACAAATTTTCAAAAGAAAAAACAGTTAAATTTTCATCCAAAAAATATTTCAGTCTGACTTTCCAAAATAAAAATATGAGTTTTGAATGAGAAATTTAAGTACAGTCCCTTATACTCTTGGACGGCAGAGATATACTTTACTTGGAGTAAAAAATATTTCATAAAACATCCTAGTGGTGGATTCAGAGTAATGTCTTTGGATGGGGGGCATCTGAATTTTACACTACCACTTCAATTAAGAAGAAAGAAAACTATAATTCGAATGTTCAATTTTCAAAAACTCTATAATTAAAAAAAATTAGTTTTAGATAGTATTCTCTAATAGGGGAGAATGGGGTATGGTGCAGTTGTGGGGCATGCTGTCAATTACAAAAAACGTCCACATTTGTTCTTTTTCATAGTAGTAAATAGGATTTCGAATATTATTGATCAACGTCTGTTTCGAATTTTCGCGCCTTTGGTACCAGTCGGTAAACAAGATATCTGTTAGAGACAATTTTATATATTTACACACTAAATAGAATTTTAACGGAGTGAGATATTACAACTATGTTTTTCGACATATTTTACTTTGATTTCTAAGAAAACGTTTATTTAATGTTAATCATGTCTTGTATAATTTTTTTTCATTAAATTATACTCTCAAGAATTATTATATGTTATACTTCTTATTCCCCAGTGTTCATATTCTTGGAATAAACCGGCAGTGATATGACGAACATCATGCCCCATGATATGGGGTTCGCTGTCTGAAATGCAAGACCAACGAATTCATAAAATATCAAATAATGACGTAGTTGAAAAACGATTATGAGTGATGACATATGTAACCTTATGATATGAGCTTTTCACCAAAAAATGCGGACATCAGAATGACTTCTAAATTATAATTTACAGGACATTTCATTCAAAGCCCGGCACCATACCCCACTCTCCCCTAATTATTTTTTTAGATTGTATTTTAGCTTTTGATTTACCCCTTGGAGGTGTTATTTCAGTGCAAATTTGCAATCCCCAAATTATTCCGAGCATTTTCTCCTTACGAAACACCGAATCGCCATCCGCAAGAAGTTCTCGCGCGTCTACAACTGAATCTGTAAGAAAAATACAGTTGACAATTATTTTAAAGTTTAGAAAATTTGAACATATAACTACTATATTGTACTCAATTCCGAGTCTATCAATAACAGGCCTCGGACTCACGAGACTATTGACACTTCTATACACATCAAATATATCATCAATAATTTCAAGATTTAAAAATTCTCAGAAACATTCAAAATATTTCAAAGTATTTCTAAAAATTTCGAAATAATTCATGGGATTTCAAAGTATTCTAATAGATTTTTAGGTATTTTATCAGATCTACGTGATTTTATAGGATCTTTAAAGACATTTAGGACTAAAAAAATTATAATGGATTTCAAAGGATCTGGAAGATATTAAAGTATTTTAAAAGATTCCAAGAATTTTAGAGAACTTTAGGGATAAACGAAATGAAACGAAATGAATTACTTTTGACAATTTTAAAAGATTTTAAAGAATGCATTGTATCTTCAAAGTATTTTTTCTACCTAAACAAGATGTTTTATTAACAAATCATCTTCGGTGTTTGTGGGGTTACTAGGCATTTCACAAGATTAAAGGAGTTTCATAACGGATTTCAGAGAATTTCAAAGGACTTTAAAAAGGTATCCAGGACATCAATAATATTTGAAGGATTTTAGAGAAATCCCAACAAATTTCTATAGAACTTTAAAAAGTAATTTGCCATTGTTAAATCTGCGAAAGTTCAATGGGAATTATAACAATTGGCTCCTATTTAAGGACACTTTCAATGCGACGGTTCACCCAAATCAAGATGTCCCACCAGTTATAAAACTGCAGTATTTACGCGGTTCGTTCGAAGGTGATGCTTTACAAATAAGGAGCCCAATCTCGACTTCAGCTGATAATTATACCGTGGCACGGGAGTTGCAACTAAGTCGGTATAATAAAAAACGACTAATCATAAATACACATGTGAAACAATTGTTAGATCTACCCTCAGTGACGAAAGGAAGTCATTCAGCACTTCGGTCACTCATTGACCACATTCAGACTAACACGCAAGCTCTCTAAAATTTAGATCAAGCAGTAGATCAGTAGACTCAATAGTCATAATACAGAAACAATGCCAACTTCATATCAGCTAATTAAATTCTCAACTAACAAGTGTCAAACTTTAGAATTAGTTGATAAAGAGAGATCTAATTTTCATGATTCAAAGTTCCCAACTTAAGAAAATATAAAAAGGTTGCTCTTGCTTCAACGTCTCAATCACTCTGCGTAATTTGTAGTGGATCTCAATTTTATCTATCATTGTGAGGAATTCAAGAAGCTTCCTATTCCATCACGAATTTCTGAAGTTCATCAGAAGCAATTATGTTTAAATTGTTTATGTAAAGGGCATTCTAATAAAGATTATAGAGCATCTTCATGCAAAACATGTAGATAATGTCACCATAGCTTACTTCATTTAGAGCGACAGATATCTTGTGACAACAACACGAATTCAGATCCAAAGAAATCTCAAGCAGTTACAACCATTTGTGCACAACAAGAGTCATTGAGTCGAACGAATGACTTTTCTCAGAATTCAAACTAAGAAGTAAGGACGGGCACAACAGCATCATCTGTTAATCGTAGCTTTCAACAACAAAAGGCATCATATGTTACAGTTTTGTCGACAGCCTTTATTGACATTTATGCTATGGATGGCAAAATTCACACTTGTGCATCAGTTCTAGATACAAGGTCTCTAAATAACATGATTACGACAAAGCCACTTACTCTCCTCAAAATACCTAGTAGAGAGGTAGATATGGCTGTGATTGCAGTAGCAGCAGTGGAAGTTGGAGTCAACAAATCAGCTCAAGTTGAAATCAAATCAAAGTTAGATAATTTTACAGAAAATTTGCAATGTTTAGTCACAGCTCAAATCACAATAAAGCTTCCACAAGTTTCTTTAGATAGACATAAACTGAATATTCCTGGGAAGAAAAGCTTGGAAGGAAGGCTTGCTGATCCTTGATTCGAAAGGACTATTGACATCGATTTACTTATAGGAGCAGAAGTATTTTGGAAGGTTATCGACGGAGGACAAACCTATCTGCGAAATAATAAGCCTGTTTCACAAAAAACTAAGTTCGGCTGGATTGTTGGTGGTGACTGGACTAAAGAAAGACGTTCAAAAACACTAACGGCATGCAATCTGATTACGCTCGACAAACAATTAGAAAAATTTTGGAACCTCGAAGAGATCGTCAAACCACACGTCACTTACGGGGATGATGATTACTGTGAAGAGTACTTTTTGAAGACAGTTGAGCGGAAGAACGATAAAAGATTCATTGTACGATTACCGCAGAATCACAGTATCTCATTAGGAGATTCTAAAACTGGAGCTTTGAAGAGACTGCGCGCAATGGAGCAACGACTAGAGAGAAAACCTGCAGTGAAAGCAGAGCATTATGACTTTCTCAAAGAATATCATGACCTTGGACACATGACAATGCTAGATTCAGATAGCATTCCAAAGGATCAAGACACATACTGCATACCTCATCAATCAGTTATTAGAACATCTAGCTTAACAACAAAGCCAAGGGTAGTATTCAATGCCTCAGCCAACTCTAGTAATGGAATTTCATTGAATAACAAAGTATTGATTGGTCCTAACTTAAAACAGGATTTACTTGTTGTGATTTTACGTTTCAGGGGCTATCAGTATGTTGGAAGAGGCTTGAGAAACCAGAGAAGATTTGTAGTTCAAATACAATCACTTATGGTACTTTACCAGCGCAGTTTTTAGCAATGCGACGTTCAAGAAGATTAGCTGAAGAGGATGGAAAGGACTTCCCACTAGCAACGAGAGCAGTATTAAATGACTCTTTGATGCATGACTCACTCACAGGATCAGATTCAATAGACGGATCTATTGAATTATGCAAACAAATATCACAGCTACTACTTCAAGGGCAATTTCCACTACGCAAATGGAGGTCCAACGACTTGCGAGTCTTATCACATCTATCACAAGAAAGTTTATCAGATGAGCTTCTGATACTTGACAAGGACGAGCCCATAAAGACCTTGGGATTAATATGGAATGCCAAGACAGACACTCTCCAATATCAGGTAACGTTAAGCGAAGAGAGTAAGATAACTAAACGCAAAATTATTTCCTGCGTTGCTCAGATTATCGATTCACTGGGACTTATTGAACTAGTCGCAACTAATGGAAAATTTATTTAATGCTTTCACGATGATTCATTATAATAAATTAAAAATTTAAAGCTTTTTCGGGTTTCAATCGTGTGCGAAACTACGAATCTTGCCGAAGTTTCGTGAACATTGCAGTTCACTTCTTCAGGGCTGACCGGAATCTGAAGTTTCAGGTTATGTTGTTATTATATGCATTCTCGACGATGCCTGTGATTGGCCAGAGCGCCTCATGGTGGGGACTGGCCGAACTTGATTGGCCATTTATGTCCTTTTTGAAAACCCGGGAGGACGGAAAGCCAAATCAGATTGGTATTATATCCATTGTCCCTATTGATGTTTAAGGGTGTTTTAAGATATCGATTGCTTCTCTATATTTCCTTAGACAAATATTGTGCGTTTTTGCGATGACGGTTGTTTTTTCAAATAAAATGCTATGTCCTGTTTCGATATGATGCTCAGTTAGTGCTGATTGCGTGAAATGTTTTAGCCTGACTTTACTCTCATGTTTCTGTACATGTTGGCTCACCGCCCACCCGGTTTCTCCAATATAGACATTGCTACAAGAGCAAGGGATTCTATATGCTTCCAGTTTGCTGACAGGTCCCTTTTTAACTTTAGGGTTGTTTAGAAGTTGTCCTATTTTCTCAGGTGGTTTAAATGTTGTGTTTGTTGAGAATTCTTCCTACTTGTTCTGTACTACCTCAAATGCAGGGAAGGATGGTAGTTGTTTTTCTCTCTTTCTTCAGTAGGATAACAATGCCAAGGCTTAAGCTCAATGCAGCCCTATTATTGATACAACAAACAAAGATGGTTAAAAAGACTTATGGATCTAAGATTCAAGAAACACATCTTTGGAGTGACTCAGTGATCACATTGTACTGGATAGCAAGTCCATACGGAAAATTGAATATTTATGAATCTAACGGAGTGAAAAAGATTCAAGATTTGTCCCAGAATGTGACTACCCTACATGGCTTTCGTACCCTTCAGGATGGCCTGAATCACCAGTTCAAGGCAGAAAAGAGATTTTCGGAATTAAAAGGGATGTACTCACAATCGTCGCATATTTCGCGCCCACGGATCTTTGGCGCTTTCAACACTATGGAAAACTACAATCAGTTATTGGATATTTCATCAGGTTCATAGAAAAATATATTAGCGAGAAGACCAACCACAGACCCCTAACTACAGAAGAACTCGAAAGAGCAGGCTGTTCTATTGTGCGGATGGTTCAAAGGAAATGCTTCCCTTCTGAATTTAAATATCTCAAGTCAGGGAAAGACCTCGATAAGACCAGCAAGTTGATCCAGTTGGCACCGTATTTCGACAGAAGTGGAATAATAAGGGTTGGTGATAGGTAGTGATGCATATCGATCATTTTTGGACGAAATCGAGATTTGTTTAAAACATAGTTAGATGGAACTAAAATGTAATGGAGATCAAGAATTTGCAATGAAAAAAGTCGATCGAGACGAGACGATCATCTCGACTGAGTGATCGTTCGTCTCGATCTGATGAGTATGGTGTTCAAGGTTTTAATTTAATCTGACGAGATTTTTAAAAAATTTGAAAATGATCGACATGCATCACTAGTGATAGGATTGGAGGGGCGGAAATGGCAATGGATAAGAAACACCCCATCATCATTCCATCTAAGCACTATGTAGCGACCGTGATTCTTCAAAGTGAACACATTCGGTTACTACACTATGGTTCGGAGCAAATACTGAGTTCTGTTAGGCATAGATACTGGCTTTTATCTGGAAGAAGAGAATTGAGAAAAATTACTTAAAGATGCGTACATTGTTTCAAAATGAAACCTCAAACTCTAAACGCGATTATGGGAGATCTTCCTGAAGGCAGTCTCTTGGGAAACCTTCGACCATTTACCTAAACCGGAGTCGACTATGTAGGACCTATTCTGATCAACGAAAGTAGACGACGAGGCAGAGTCCACGTATCAAAAGCATATTTTGCTGTTTTCGTCTGTCCCAATGTTAAAGCTGTTCATCTTGAACTAGCTACTGACTGACTTTGAATCCAATGGGAATCCATTCCGCCACGAGCACCATATTTCGGAAGGTTGTGGGAGGCGATTATTGAGTTAATGAAAAAACACTTTTGTATAATTACCAAGGGCTTAGCCTTGACCTTTAAGGAATGTTATACATTTTTAACTCAAATCAAAACTGTTTTAAACTCAAGACCCTTATGTCCTAATCCTTCTGATCCTCATTATCTTATTGCTTTGACCCCATTCCATTTCCTAATAGGAGACTCACTTGTAGCATTTTGCAAATACAGCTATAATTTTGCATCAAGCTTTTTGAAATTCACTCCTTTTAATCTAATTATTAATTAAATTAATGACCTGAAAATCTACGATAAGGCATTTTTATGCAATCAAAGAACTTCATATTGAAGAGAATTTTATGTGATTTTAAACATACCTATACTAATGAAGTGTCACATTGGCATGATAAAAATTGTTGCGAGATTATAATAGTGAATTTTTGAAGATCTAAAGTAGAGACCATTATGAGACTTCTGTCTTCATCATATTCAAACGTATTGTTGTTCACATTTTCAAATAAAGCGTAGGTATATTTCATATGAGGCATGCCCATTTTTTGTAAATTTCAAAAATCAAGGGGCTTGAGGCAAATTGTATAGCAACTTTTAGAGAACTTAAAGTGACTTCTTCAAGTAACCTAACTGTAATGAGACAAATTGTTTTGCAGTGTAACGTAAATGTAACGAGTTAATTATAAAAAAAGACACTTACCCAACAAAACTAGAGGTAATTGGCGGTGATTGGTAGTAGCTTGTTTCCGCTGGGGTGAGCGTGAGGAAGAGCCCAAGAGGGGTTGCAGAAGTGAGTTGTCCGGACTTAATTCTGTAAGAACGAACAGAAATGAATGAATTTTGAAAACCTCTACTGAGAAAAGCATCCAGTATTTTTCGAATTTTGTACATTGACTTCAACTCATTGTATGACCTAGATAAATAGTAGCAAAAGTCCGAAATTTATAGCACATCGTCTTTAAGGTATTATCTCTAATTCAAGCCAACAAAAGTTAAAAAATCTTTATGGGTTCCTAAAATATGAATAAAAAAGGCCAAGCGTGTATGCGTCAATTTTTTGACGGCGATCACCACTGTTGGTCGGCTTCGTTGCTTAATGCCCTTAAAACGACTCGCTTCTTCGCCAGATCCAAAATACGACTACGAGGATGCATTGTTTAATATAATATTCAAACCACATCACCTAAAGGCAATTTTACTCGCAGGACCAAAGCGTTTTTTTTCGAAGAATGTATTCTTCTTGTAAATAAAAGTTGGCCGTCTTTTTTGTTGGCAAGAAAAAAACTCAATTACTGGCAAAAAGGAAAATATTATATTAGATATATTTTCCAAAAATTATTATTATATTTCATTATTGGAAGTTGTAGGCTCCAGACGCTACGATCATGGTTCTTTAAAGCAACAAATCCCGTCGTAACCGGAACGTGTACGCCACAAGAGCATAAGCTCTTTGATGCACCTCACTATTTTTGAATGCACCTCCAGGCACTCAAGGAGCTTGACAAGTAGCTCATGGTTCGTGTTATCGAATGCCTCACGGTAGTCAATCCAAGCCATGGACAGATTGCGTCAACACCTGATCAAGTCCTGGGTAATACACCTGTCTATCAACGTGTCCTCCCTGCAACCTGCGAGCCCTCTCTTCAATCCACGTTGTTCAACTATTGCACTCCATACCGGCTCGATAGATGTTAATATCCTTTTTTTGAGAAGTGCTTCCTTCCACTAGCCACTGCGGGATGGGTTGTTCTACGTTCAGGAAAGTCGTAAATATACAAGCTAGATGTTCGTACGTAGAAGTGAACTTCTTCCACCAAAAGGTGTTGATTATATCTGGTCCTGGCGCTGAAAACTTCTAAGTTCTAGCGATAACTTTCCTCACTTCTTCACTTGCTCCCAGAAGACTTTTCGACTTTTTTCGACTAGGCGGATTATGAACGGCGCATGGCGTTTTATTGAACAAACGAGAAGGATGAGTAGAAAAGGTGGAATTTTCCTAAATCCACTTTACTCACAGTGCAAAGCGCTCTTTCCCTGTTGAAAGATATCTTATTTTTAGAGTTTAGTGTTGCTTGATGGTCAACAGTTTACACTTATTCAGCGTGTGATTCGTTTTCCTTAAGTTTCGAACCAGTGCCCTAACTTTTGGAGTGAATTTTCATTTGATGTTATGTAGCTAATCACGCACTAAAAATTTGATGCATGCCGTCTCGCCGTTTTAATTTCAAACTGAAGCTGTGCAATACGCTCGCGAGTCTTACTCAGGCGTACTGAAGTATCGTTACTTCTATTGTCGCTAGGCAGGGAGACCGCCTTCTCGTAAACTGCACAGTTCAGATTTCAGAGATTAACATGCTTGGGGAGCAAATCAGGGAGAGCAGTATTAGCTTCAGCTAATTTGTCTATCCTGAGAAAGACTTTTTGGTGGATTTTTGTTCTTCTGCTTCTCATGTTGGCATTATCGGTTATCTGCAAAGGTGGTCTTACAGGAGCGGGTGGTATATTCGCTGGAGGATGTTGCTCTTCTAGGTAAAGAGCTTCATATCCGTTTTGCGCAAAAAGGATACCCGATCTCTTAAATACTGAGCCATTTTATGAGCATATTCCGGATGAATATTGACCTAACGTTCATGTAACCTCTCAATGAATCCTCTTAATCCAGGGCCATTGCCTGGTCGTCGCCTCGGTTCGGTCCTATTGCCACTCCCAACTGCATAAATGCCCTCCATCCGAGAAAGGCCTATTGTTGGTGACACTGCGTGATACTGGTGAGGTAACCGCATAATTCGTTGAATTGGGGAGTTAACCCAATAAAACGTGGCTGACTACAAGAGCCGGAGCTCTCGGTCGATGGGGTGGCTACATGGCTACACTCATTACGCTAATTATTACCGTTATTATTATTATTAATTTGTTTATTACTATATTATATTATATCATACTATATTGTATCATTATCATATTTTATTATATATATTATATAATATTATTATTCATTCAAATGGGTCCACCATCCATGTCACAGGTACGCATGACCTGGTACTTCGCTACTAAACATGGTCGCGAAACGCGGCAAGTGATTAGTAGATTCGTTGGTGTCAATCGTTGTTTCAGAACTCTATATTCTGCTTGCGCATTCGTCATAATTCGCGACTATATACACTGTAGAGCCCGTCTATTGGGATCCCACAATCCCAC
Source organism: Andricus curvator (assembly GCA_932195095.1). Taxonomy (NCBI): domain Eukaryota; kingdom Metazoa; phylum Arthropoda; class Insecta; order Hymenoptera; family Cynipidae; genus Andricus; species Andricus curvator. Next base: position 11,313 of record CAKNYM010041508.1, read on the forward strand.
TGGAGAGCCCTACAGGGATCCAACATCCATCCTGGAGAGCCCGTTTATAGGGTTTTAACGTTCATATGGGAGAGCCCGTTTATAGGGATCCAAACATTCATCCTGGAGAGCCCTATAGGGATCCAACATTCATTCTGGAGAGCACATTTATAGGAATACATCTTTCTTAAAAACGCTACTCCAATGCCAAAGACTGAGACGAACGACTCAAAATATTAAATTTATTTACTCTAAACGGCGAGGGACAAACTCAACTTCACACACGCACACGAACATACGAATATTCAAAAAAGGTCAACAATTGAAGTCAGAAAGTAAAAGTCAAAAATTAAAAGTGTGTTTGTCACAGTCATCTGTCGTGTATGCGGGATGGCGACAGAACACAAAAAAAAACTAAGAATAAAATTTGTTCCAGGAAATTTTTTAGAGCGATAAAGTTTTGTTCAGCCAACTTCGCGTCTTTCAAAATACATGTGTTTGTCATGGAAAAACAAAAGAAAGTTTAACCGATATTTGTGTAAAGTTTATCCTCCGAAGTTAATTTTTGTTGCAGAGAATCTTTCGTCGGAAATCGATGTAAAGTTTATCTTCTGTTTTTTCTGTGAAGGCGATTCTATCCGCTATCATTGTTCACACCCAGAAAAGTCCGGACGATGCGGCACGTGATCAGCAATACTGCCTTCTGAATTAGATGTAGTGAATTTCGAGCTCCCAGCTCTCACAAGATTTGTATGCACCTCGCATAAAACATTTCCAGTGACATGGCCATGTATGTGATTTACCGCGGTTCTACTGGGAGCTGGTGTCATTTTTAGATTGCAGTTGCTCCCAGTGGGACCCAAAATAAAAAATATTCACTCATCGTTGAAATGATCTTCGCAACAATATACTGTTGACGTTAAAGATGTTGTAAAGCACATGTCACGCTGAACAATTTTGTACCACTTTTTTCGTTTATAACCTTTTGTTATAGATATAAATAATTTTCTTGAATTTCTGACAGAGCTATTCTTACATTTAGGCACAAAATACACATAGTGCAGCTGTTTTCTTCCCATTTTTATTAAATGAATGTGAATCGCCCGGCTTATTTACAAGCTTTTGAAGGCGTACTACGTCACAACAATCTGGCGGAATGAGCGCGACAAAAGTAGGAATTTGAAATGTGTACACATTTTTCTTTTTCAATTATAAATTCAAAAAAAGTTTTTTTTTTACAGTATACTGGTATTATTAGTAATTTTGGAGCATATACTTCAATATGAAAAAATTAGTGAATAACTCTATTAAAAAGGCAATCAGGTAAAGTCCCTAGGCTTCTAGGCTCAATTCTTTAATTTCTATTCTGGATTGTATGTAAGTTGTAAATTACCATATTTCGTTGATTTCTCGATATTTTGAAACATTGGACTCGATTCTGTAAGAAGAAATATAGATATTTTAATAACAAATAAATATTAGGGTGGTTTAAAAAATCATAAAGATTGAAAAGTGCAATTCGCACTCGAAAATTATTGTTCCTTAAAAAAAAGAGAATCTCTAAAAAATGATAGGGGAAGATGCGAAAATCGCCAAATCGTCGGCATATGCAGTGCATAAGACGTCGTGCTTGGAGTCCCATTCTCTCTAAAAAATACCTCGAAGTCGTTGTGACGTTGCAGATTTTCTGCAACTCACAAATTCAATATTAAGGAGAACATCCCTTAAGTTAAAAGAAGTAGAAAATTCGGCACTTCTCTCTTTTGTTATATATATTTTTGATATCTTATTTTTCTCCATGGTTTATTTATCTATTCTGTTATTTTATTGTCTAATTTTTATCTTAATTTTTGAGAATTCAGGGCTGTCTTAATTATTTTAAATTTCTTAATTCCGCGGTCTCGAGGGAGAGCCATGTGGATTCTCACCATCCACTCAAATGATCGATTGGATCCATCACCACCTTCACCTTCAGCAGATCTTCGCATCTTACGTCCTCACATAAGTTCCTGGAATATTTTTTCATCGCTTATCCTCCTGACATTCAGGGTCGGATGGATGATTCTGCCTAAAAGGGTAGAATGGATTATCTCTCGTTATCGGCTAGCCTTATGACATCCATGACAGGATAGACAATTCTGCCATTAAAGGATAGAATGGTTAGCAAAATTATCTTCGGTCATCTGAGATCCAAGGCACGTTCCTGGTGAGGATAGAGCCAGGCGGTTGCTACCAAAATTCTATACGAGAATAGGTAACTTCGCCTAAATCATTAGCTCTATAAATGTTTCTGTTGTGAACAGGCATTTCTCGGCTTTGATGCCCTTTTGGTTATCTTTTTTTTTATCGGGAATATCGAAGGGTCCACTTCACACCTGCAGTAAGAAGCAAGGGCTCCTCGTTCTCCACCATGTTCACTCTCGCACGACGGAGTTTGGAGTCTCCCTTCCTCAACGGCGGCTGAACTCCTGACCGTAGAGGATTATAGAAATTAAGTTCGCGCGCATCAGCTCTTCCCCTATCATGTAATTCCTCACGTTCTATTAATTCACCGGCAAGCACGTAAACGATCTCTTTGCATCTGTAAACTCGTCGTTCAAACACGAAGTGCAGCCGTCGTCCATTGAAATATCCCAGGTAGGATCCATTTCTTTTGATGGTTTAGCCAAGCTTGTCTCATTAATTCTGTCTGTCTTTTTAATAATAATAAAGCTCTCCTCCTTGGCTAAATCATCCCTAACTTACTTTATGGATTATATATCGTATTTTGCTATTGTTTGATCTATTATAATATCTGCCTTTAAACCTAATTATAATCTGGAGTGGCGAAATGCCTGATAACTCCCCCACCTTCTCTTTCCCGACTTGATTCGTTTCTTTTTCTTTCCATTTCTTTTTACTGTTAGTTATTTTCCACCACGTTGGGCGCCAATTGTAATGCTACTTTTTATAATCAAATAATGAATTTTTGTGGTTTCTCTAAATAGCGCACTACGGACCCTAATCGGAATAAATGCCTTCGAACAAAGCAGAAAGTTTTATGATGGTTTTTTTTTTGTAATAAACAGTTTATACAATACAAGCAACCTAGATTTTTGGGCGCCAGTCCTTGCTTGGGACAAACGCGAACCAACTCAACTAAAGTGAGTGAGAAACGGTAAAGATACACGGAAGCTATAGTTGAATTTGTTCGCCTTTGTCCCAAGCAAGGACTGGCGCCCAAAAATGTAGGTTTTTTTGTATAAACTCCTTATCGGAAAAAAACTATCCTAAAACTATCTGCTTTGTTTAAAGTCATTTATTTCGATTAGTGTCCGTAGTGTGCTATTCAGAGAGACCACAACAATTTAATATTTGATTATAAAAAGTAGCGTTTCAATTGGCGCTCAACGTGGGGTGAACATACGTCTTGTAAAGCAAACTAAACCCCTTTCAAAAATCGAAACCTGAAAAATTGAAATATTGTGCAAAAAATAGTGGGCATAAGGTCTCTCCCTAAAGGATTCCTTCTGTAATATCAACCGCTTTAAACAAGCCCTGAAGAGTAAGAACTGAAAGAGAAGCATAATCATATAAATTTTTACAGATTTTTATAAACATGCCGCTAATCCCGATTCGCATTAGTTTCCAATAGAAGGCTGTGTTTCTCAGATTGGAAGGCTTTGACGAAATCTACCAACAAGACGTAAACCTTTATTTTTGGTTGACTCAAATGTATTTGGGGCACTGAATTCAAGATAAAAATATAATCAATGCATCCCCTTCCTTTTCGAAAACCTGATTGAAATTCTGGGAGTGTACCGGTTTCGTTAACCCATTTAGTCATTCTTTCGTTTAGTATTTGGGTGAATGTCTTGGCCACAAAATTTACCAACGAATTGCATCTGTAATTAGATGGATCCTTTGCGTCACCTTGCTTGTGTATCATAGTAGCGTGCGACGCCGACCACGTCCGAGGAACCCCCCGCAGCCCTAAATTATTTTGTGAAGCCAATTGGTGAGGTAATTCAAGCAATTACTTGAAAGATTTTTAAGAAATTCGTAGTTTAAGCCATCTGGTCCTGGAAATTTGCCTGATTTGCATTTTTCTAGAAGAGAGGTCAGCTCCTCGCTCGTGATCAGATTGTCCAGGAGAGGGTGTCTTGTATCAGTGAGTGTGAAGTTTGAATCAACAGACCTAGGAGGGAAGAGACGGCTGAGATAGTCGCCCCATTCGAACAAATTTATGGGGTTTATAGCATTTAGTCTAGGTTTGAATTTATTAATAGCAATCCAAACGGCCTTAGCATCACGTTAGTTACTGATTGTTTAGAAAATGGTTTTTCTGTAATACTTTTCTTCCTGATCTAATGTTTTTACAAGGTTTTCTTTAAGCAGCCTTGTAATATTTTGTATCTGATTCGTTAAAATTTGAGTTATTACACTTTCCAAGCCATCTCCTCGCCTGCCTCTTAGCATCTGCACAGCTTTTATCACACCATGGTTTTGAAAAGTAATTCTTTATCGAAGTCTCATTGATCCCCCTTTTTTCCATGCCAGCCTCTTGAGTCACTCTTTTTATTATGGCGGTGAAACCAGTGTTTGTATCATTTATGGATCTATGAAGGTCCTCAGTCGGATGATTGTGACTCATTATGTGAATAAATGTATCTTTGGCTCCCTCCACCCATCGCATATATTAAACAAACTCCGTTTTCTCTCTTTTTATTAATGCTGCCTCTGGTATTAGATTTGACTCCAAGATCAGGGAAATGTGATCAGACCTCGTTGTGAGTTGAGTACCCTGAAGTTACAAACTAAGTCAGCATGAAAACTGTCGCAGATTGCAGAATCGACGACACTTGGTTTACTCGCACCATGGTAGGTCAATTGCCCGAGGTTGTTCGCTGGCAGTCTTCCATTTAGAATTGTCAAATTACATTGCTCCAGGCATTCAATTAATTTGTTACCCCTAGTGTTAACTTCTTTGTCGAGTGATTTTCATATGCTTGCCATGTTATGGGAGGAACTGTTGTCATTTTCACATCGTATATTTTTCGTTTTTGCGTTGAAATCGCCACCTATGAAAATTGGAAGCTGGGGGAAACTGTCCCTAACTTGACCAATTAGTTCACTCAGGTCTCCTAGAAATTTTTCGATCTCTGATTGCGGATTTGAGTAAACGACACCTACTAAGAGTTGAATATTTAACGCAATTATTTTAACCATCAGAATCTCTGAAGAACAGTCGATTAGGTCATGTTTGTCAAAATCCCTTTTTTTATAAGCGATAACTAGTCCTCCTCTTGCACGACCTTTTATTTTATACTTAATCGCATACGAAAAAACCAGATCATATTCCGCCAACCAAGGAGAAGTAACGCTATTAGCTGCTCACCATGATTCTGGGAAAAATAAAATATCGTAGATTGTTACGTATTCCAGGATGTCTGCTGCGTTCTGGAATCCAAAGACATTCCAAAAGACCAACCTTATTCGGGGATCGTTATCGACAGAATGGTTGTTTTCAATCCTTGTCGTCTGCACACATCTCGTAGCAGTGGTATCAATATGTGTGTAGGTAGAAATCTGCTTTTTCGGGGTGTGTGCTGAATGTAATCCGTCATTCAGTCATTTAAGCTTTGACTGATGCTTGCTTCTGGTTGGCTTCGGCGTGTTTTCAAAATAGTCATCTGACGAGCCATCCGAATTGGAGCTTGTAGAATCCGATGGAAGTCGCTCTCTTCTGGGTTGGATTGTACTTTTCGGGTTTGCAAGGTTTTTAACAGCCTGGCTTATGGATGTATGTGTTTCTTCAGGCTGTCCCCCCTTTAGGATGTCTTCTATTTCCTTCTTTGATAATTGTTGATTTCCCATGTGTGAGCTTGTGCCCTTTACGACCGCAACCTCCCCCCGACGTTTGTGTATATATCTGGCTTTCGAGAGGGATTTAATAGCCTCTCTGTCTTCTGCTGTTGAGTCGTTAGAAATTGCGAAACCGAGTGCTTTTGGTTCCGTAGTTTTATCGAAAAATGCCTTCTGCCATCGTGGACAAATGAGTTTAATTGAAATTGGTCTGTTTTTGCCCTAAGCGAATTTTCTAATTCTGGAAACAGTGACTACGCATACCACTTGAATTATAATTTCTGCTTTGTTGTTGATTTCCATGACCTTCTCTACTGTATTCCTCTCCTTCTAAGCGGTATCGGGAACTTCGTATAAAACTAGGTTGTTTTCTTTGGAAGATTTTTTAAAAATTTTCTGCTTCTGCTCCACGTCTTCAATCCTCTTCTCAACTTTTTTGACTTACTTGTTTTGAGCAGCTAGTGTCAATTTATTATCCCCGATAATTTGTAGGATCTTCTCGATGGTTTCCTTCATCCCTTTGATGTCGGCTCTGATTTCGAGGAGAATCGAGTCTGTGGAAGTTGACATTGTATCCACAGAAAAAAGGTAACAAACTCCACTTTAACACTTCACAGTCACGAAAACACTTTACAGAACCTGAAAGCGCGAAACTTAGACAGACACTATCACAAATTGGTTGAGGCCAAGAAACGAGCGAACAATCGAAGGCACGTCTACTCACAGTGACGGTCGGCACGAGACTCTCTAAAATAAGAAACAAATATTAAAGTAATCATTAAAAATAAAAATTGTGCTTTATTTTGCATAATCTGAATAGGTAGCCCCAGGACGAGGTACAGAAATAAATATAATATACATTTCATATAATAGAGTTGAACATAATGTAGAAAAGTTCGCAGTTTCGACAAAATCGAAGGAGCTTTAAAAAAGAGAATTCACAATCACCAAATTACAGTAGTCGATGCTTTGAGCTTTATTTTTAAAAGGTCTGTGCAGTGGGAAGATTTTTCAATTTAAACTTGCTAAAACTTGTTTTATTGAGAATAAAAATAAAGATCAATCTCAATTCACCTATAGAATGGCTCCGAAAGCAGATATAGTTATTATTTTGCAGTGAAAAATATTGGTTATGACTTAAATTAAATATTTGTCATAAGATTTGAAAAAAATGAAAATTTACATTTTTATAATCTCAAAATTAAAATGGATCAATATGGGATCAATATAAATCAATATATTAAATAATTTTGTAATCCCAAATTTGTTATTTTGATTGCATAGCCTTTCACCTTATGCAAAAGATACTCTGAGGTATCTTCGAATAAAATTTGATAAAATACAAATAATTACTAGTGAAAGTTTAAAGACTCGATTGGCGGAGAGTGAGTCCCTAAAGATTAGTAGAAAGTTACAAATTCGAGTAGTCGAGATATTTGTTAATTCAATACTGTCTGTGACTCAAACTCCCACCACACAGTGCGGGCCAGCACAAGCATCAACGGCAGCGAAAGATATTGATTGAATACCTAGCGGGTACTAAGCTGGAAATCCTTAATCAAGCTGATACCCCCACTTTCCAGACTAAAATTAGAAGTAAGTTTCGTGATTTTTCCCTATGCTCGGAAGAACTTAGGAGCAAGATAGGGGGCTGGAAGATGTGGGAATAGAAGTCTCTCTCGAAACCAGAAATATATCTTGTTTCAGTTAGACCTAGTGAAGCCGGCGGTTTCTAAAATGACAAACTCCCGGGAATACACTTTGAGACTCATACAAAGAACTCAAAGGCAGGCTTGTGAAATTCCCGACAAGCTACGGTACCATAGTCGGGTTAGAGCACGCCGCAGATTTTCTGCCTTCAGACTAGGATATCTACAAAACAACTCAGTGTGAATACAATTGACACGAGAACTTATAAATATAAAGATTGCGGGGGCTTCAGCGATGAATCTAAGAAAATTCCGGATACACAAAGGCTCCACAAGATCCTAGAAAAAAATCCGAAAGCTCGAATAGCACTCATAAGGCTCGATGATGGCGAGTTTGCCGAAGATGAAGAAGACACACTGAATCACCTGATGGAAGTCCACTTCCCAGTTTTTCCGGGAACTCAAACTGACTGAGAGGAGGGAGGCTGGAGCCAGGAAAGGGAGAAGGTTGACTGGCATTTCGCTGCCAAGATCATTGATATCAAGAACGCGGAAAGGGCCATTGGGTCCCGACGATGTACCGAGAGTACTGGGTACAAACCCATTGTTACTGAGAAGCAAAAGCAATCTTGGGCTATGCGTACAGTATAAAGAGAACCAGGAAGATCGTAATAATACCCAAGAAAGACTAAAGGATTATATTTCAGATGTAGCAGTGATGATGAAACATCCCTGTATATGGTATGCCAGTGTCAGTTCTGAACATAAGCCTTCCTATCTCTCTAAGTCTAAATTAGTGAAATTACACTTATTCCTAGCTAAATAATTAAAGCAAAGTGAGCTATTGAAGATTAGTGAAAAATTAATAATCAATTTATTATAAATATTCACAAAATCGATAGTGAAAAAATACTAATTTCTTAGTAAAAGTATATAAATTTATTTAGCGAAGTGGGCAGCCCTAAATATCAATACATTGAAGGTTATAGAAATGGAAAACGTGCCTAATAGGGGAGTTTAATAAAAATAACACAATCATATAACATCTTCAAATTTATTGAAACAATTTATTACAAATCTTGTCGATAATTTTGGATTCAAATAGAGGAGAGATTTACTTAATTGCTGAATAACATAATAGAATGAAATTTAATTTGAGCCTTGGCAGCGATAACATTGGCCTATGGCGTGGGCGGTGATTCTTCATTATTTCAAAATGTTGATCTTGCTTTTAGTCTGTAAGAAAAAATATGAAGTTTATTATTTTAAATATAAGAAAATGTCTCATTTGGAACAACTCAATAGCTTAGTCTATATTGGTAGTGCAAAATATATTGTACATACATTAGGGTGGCCCAAAAAGACAAAAGTTATACATTTTCTTTGACGCTTCTCCCCCAACATTTTCGTAGATTTACGAAAGAAAATAAAATCTGTATTTTTCGTTTTTAGTTTTTAATATCAACAGGTGCCACCTAACTCTAGAAGTTTCCCATAAGAATAACATGGGGAAAAACACATTTTTGTGAATTCCTTCCAAAACGTTCAGATGTATGATAAAGTATAGGCTATACTTTCATGATCTGAAGAAAACTTTTTCAAAGAATACGAATCCATTATGAATTTTTAATTTTAATCCCTCTGAGCCTCTTCCATTGAGCTCCAAAAACTACCCCATGCAAGTGCAATAAGAACTTTTCGGGATATTACAATTAATTATTTGATTTTTTCTTATTTTTTATAGATCCTCGTGAGCAAACAAAGCACAAAATTGTACGTATCTTTAATTTAATTTTAGTTGTTTAAACAATTTTTGTATTCAAACATTTTTAATCCCATAGAATATCGCGAATCAAGTGTACTTTCTGAAAATTATGGTCTATTTTATGAATTTGGAGATTTCATTTTTCCACTTAAATTGTTTTCTTATTGGTTGAACAATATATGTTTGCTTAAATCCAACCTTTTAACGGAAAAAGCTAGAAAATCGTACTTTCCTACTAGTTTTTTTAACAAGTATTTAAATTTCAGCCTATCACTTTTTTCAAGACACTTAATATTGTTTAAACAATTTTTATTAGTTTAAATAATTCATTATTTTGTAATATCGCCAATTAATTGTATTATCTGCATGCCTTGGCCTAATTTATGAATGTGAAGACTGAATTATTTCATTTTAGTTGTATATTTATTGTTTACACTACTTATTATTGTTTAAATATAACTTTTTACAGGGAAAATACAGAGAACTGTTCGTTCATCAGACGATAATTTTTTTGAACAAATAAAAATTAATTCAATTATTAGCAATAGGTTAGAAAATCTAAGATTTAGGAGAACGTAAGGAAAGATATTGAAAAAATAGCAAAACAATTTCTCTACCTTTTCCCTGTCCAAAGTTTCTTTTAAACAATTATGAATTTTTCGATCAAATGAATATACAACAAAAATGAAATAATTGACTCTTCAAATGTTGAAATGCTCAAGTATCGATACTCAAAAATTTGAATGAAAAAATACATTTTTAAAGCTAATTGAATGGACCTCATTGACCTTTCACAGGGTAGTTTTTGGGGCACCATGAAAGGGGCTTAAGTAGGTTCAAATTAAAAATTGATGATTGATTTATGGGCAAATTCAACAGGGTGGACGGCACCTGTTAATATTTTTAAAAATACGCATTTTCTTCTTCTTGGGACCTAGCAAAATGGAAAGCTTCCAACAAAAAAATTAGAAACTTTTTTTTTTTTTTGGCTACCCTAATAAATAAATAAATAAATATATATATATATATATATATATAATTTAAAAAAAGAGTTAAACAACCGCCGTAGGGTCCCACTGAGAGCAACCTTTGAGAGCTTTAAGGTTACAAACCAGTGATAGTTGTGCACCTCCGAGAGCACCTATGAAAAGGACAATTACTTGCACCGAATATTTTGGGTACAGTCGTTGCAGCTCTTTTTTAAGGTATTGACACCTCTCCTCTTTTCCTTTCTCCTTTGCAGTAATGTTGTATTCGGACGGAGCCGAAAATTCGATCACGAATATAGTTCGTTTCTCGAAGTCTCGGAGAACAATGTCAAGCCTCGAGTGCGCAACGGAGACTGCTGCCCAAAAATAGTAGTTCTAGAAAATTTAGCACTTCTCGTTTCGAACAATTGACTCTATCTCCCTTGGAATGTTCGGCAGGGCAGGGTCGCGACCAACACCGTAAGAGCGACAAAGATGGTAATAAAGCACTCGTATGGCTGCATTATGTCTGTAGATATATGTCGTTCCTGCGTGGGTCGGACACCCTGTTAGTATGTGTTCTAGGTACTCAGCGTGTGCATGACACGCTCTGCACCTACACTGGGAACTTCTTTACATAAAACGCGGTCACGGCATGCTAAGGTGGGAATGACACCGTACTGTCATGCGAAAATAAAACACTCTGTACCTGAATTAAGCCCTGATGATTTGAGGAAAGCAAAAGTTTGCTCCTTCGACACGGACTGTTTTTCTACATTTCTGTGAAAGTTTCCGTGCATTTTCTTGTCGAGTAGCTCTTGGTGAAATTTTTCAACTACTGCTTTCTTCACTCCGGCTTTTAGAAGTGAAGCATCTAGATAAAGTAATGCACGTTCCCCACTTTTGATGTTAAAATTCAGGCCAAGGGTCTCGGCCGCCTGCTCTGCGGCTTTGTAAAGAAACGCTCCTTCGCCAATCACCTCGTGGTTCCCGACCATCTTTAGGAGAGGATCTCTGCCATTCGCAACGATGTAAGCTGTACTTAGAACAATCCGGTTATGAAGACACTGGAGATTCAGAAGTGCGCGTCCGCCTTGACGGCGTGAAATGTACAATCGCGGAACTGACGAATTGATATGCAAGCTTTTATGCATAGCCATGATCTTACGTGTGGTGATATCAAGGGCCTTAAGCTCGTTCTTCGTCCATTGAACCACCCCAAACGAGTAGAGTAGAACCGGGAAGGCAAGCATGTTAGTCGCAGATACCTTGTTCAACGCCGACAGATTGGAAGACAAAATCTGTCGAAGAAGATGTTTGTATCTACTGCGGAGAGACTCCTTCACTGATGTTAGGCCCTGAATGTGGCTTTGAGGCTCGCCCAGGTATGTATAGGTCTCTCCAGTATTAGGATGTCTAATAACACTGATATCCACAAGCTCAGGGTCCTTGGAAACGCCAGTAATCTTTCCTTCCTTCCGATTAATTTTGGCACACTTTTCCAAACCAAAGTCCATCCCAATTTCCCCTGTGTAGTTCCTGACGATATTTATAGCAGTTTGAAGTTTGCTTTTACCAGAGGTATAGATCTTCAGCTCATCCATATGAAATACATGTGTGACCTTATGCTCACGCTGATTAGTGTCGCCACAGAGGTATCCAGGAGAATTTCGTGGTGCGAGAGATAGAGGCAGAAGTGCGATGCAAAAAAGCAAAGGGCTCATGGAATCACCTTGAAAGACGCCCCTCTGGAAGGTGACGTTGTTTGTTGTCTGACGATAATTTCTAGATGAGATAACAAATCTAGCTTTCCAAAGAGGCATCAATCTCTCTATGCATTTCACTATGTGTGGATGTACCTTCAAGCTTTCCAATAGACAGATGATAAGTCTATGAGACGTTGAATCGAAAGCTTTCCGATAGTCAATCCAGGCCATTGACAGGACGCGCTCATGGGCTGCAGCGTATTTACAGACACACCTGCCAATTAGCAGGTTCTCTCGACAGCCTGCTACACCTTTTTTCGAGCCACGTTGTTCGTACGTCTCTCGCCATACAGGCTCAATTCGTCGAACCATCCTGTTGTTTAGGACAGCTGTGAAGATCTTACACAGTGTGTTCAAACAAGTTATTGGCCTGTAATATCTGGGTTGGATAAGTTGCCTTTTTTCGGCAGGAGTATAGTGCGTCCTAACACCAGCCACTGCGGAATGGGCGTCTCCGACTTTAAATATGAGGTGAATATGCGGGCCAAATGTTGGTGTGTAGAAGTAAACATTCCTCCTCAGATTTCATGTGGTTGTCGCAAAACTCCTTGAAGCGGATGATATTTTCCGTATCTTCTTTCAACTTCAGTGTTTTCGGGATCTTATACACCTCTCTCTAAAAAGTCTCTACCTCCTTGGACTTGGGTGGATTTTTTACAGAAACAGGAAGATCGCTGAAGAGGCGCGATGGGTCAGCGAGAAATTGTTGATCTTCTCTGATCCATATCTCCCTCTTCTGCATTCTCCTCATTGCGTCAGAAAACAGCCGTATTTTGTTAACAATATGTTGCTTCATTGTCAGCAGCTTTGACTTGTTCAGTGTGTGATTCAAGATCCTTAGTTCTTGGGCGTACTTTCGAACCCTTTTCGTGAACGGCCTACCAAATATTATCTAGTCAATCACACATTGAATACAGGACGCATTTTGTCTTGCCCCTCCAATCTTCTTGTTCCGTTGATGCAAGCGTCGTTTGGTCTTTTGATCCATCGTCGGTTTTAGCCTTCGATTTGAATCAGCCAAAGCTCTCGCAGCACATTAAACTGAGCAATTGATGGTCCAGAGGTCGGACTCTCGCGAGATATCTCCACGAAGGGAGGCATCCATTTCAGCCAGATCTGGGGGCTTAGGAGGAACTTGCATGTTAATGTTCCTCCTTGTACTGAAATCGCGATCATCTCTCAGAAAGTGCCTGCTTTTTGCGGTTGTTCTTAAGGTCGCTTCCTCATCTTCGTATGTAGCTTGATCAAGCAGCGGTTGCGGAAGCGCTTCGCGTACATATCCATTTTTCCGGAGGTTGTCGGCTTGATGTCGCACAGACGGATGCGAAACGTGCTGAAGTTCTGGGTTTTTCTGGCACCACAAAGTTTGCATACGCGTCATAAAGCCTCCGCGAACAGGGATAATGCTGGCATCGTAGCAGTCTAGCACGTTATCCTTGAGTTGATTTGTCAACACAATGTAAGCGTTTCGCCGGTTCGTCGTCGTGTTTCCATCTAACTTGTTTTCAGCACCCATTGTCGGTTTCATTGTTGTTCCTACGAGCAGTTAGGGAAAGGGTTCGTCCATCCTTGTAGTGCCCCGCGTGCAAGGATAAGGCTGGTACTCTGAGAGGTCGCCCGGTATCCCAGAGTCACCGTTTAAGACAACTTACCCAGGTGCCATTCAGCTTTCGGCACGGTTGCCACGCCTTCGCATAGGAGTTATTCCTTCGGTACCACTTCTGGACAATTGTCCGCGACTGCTTATTAATTATTGTAACCATATTCAGCAGAAACCCTTGGTACAGGGGCCCTCTATCCGGAACGCGAGGACGCGTTCGGTGGCTTTGTCATAGGCCCTTCAGTTCTATTCCAAAGGAATCGAAACCGAAACCGAAGAATATTTATATATATATATATATATATATATGTGTGTGTGTGTGTACATGTGTAAAAGTACTACCCGGTATTATTAATATCGATAATAATCGCAATAATCATACATTTCCGAAATGAAAAATTAATAAAAACCTTATTAGTGGTAATCCACCATTTAAGTCAGGTCTTTTTTTGAAATTGCATACAAGCCGTAAGGGGCGTTTTCATGCGGACGCGCACATATTATCAAGATTTCTACTTATTAATCGCAGGATTCACAGTCTTGCTCCTTTTCTTGTTTTTCCACTTAAATGTGAACTTTTTTATTCAAAAATTATTCGAATTTGAATTTTTAGTTTAGGTCAAATTATCCCAACTAGGCTGCTATAAAACAAAAGTCGTTTTTTTTCGCTGTCAAATAAGTTTTTTATTAGCCCTCATAATCAAAAAAATTTTTTCAGTTTTTGGACTCTAACAAAATTTTGTTTTGCTCTCAAAAGAAAGAAATTTTTGCGCTCAGAGCATGCTGTGCGTCAGTCGATCTAAAAGAATAGTAATTACTATCCTTTTAAATAAAGTTCTATTTGTATATGAAAGATTGATATTTTTTCAAGGAAATTCAATGTTTTTATATTTGGAAACAAGATTTCTGGAATATACGTTTTTGAACAAAAATTTCATGGTAAAAATCATAAAAATCCACTCAGCTATTCACAATAAAAATGTTGATTAGATTGTGACATGGAATTTTCATTGTTAATAAGTTTTGAAACAACAAATTTTTTTCGATTAGAACCTGGGAAAATCTTTTAGAACAACTCGAATGTGAATTTGACTGTTTGGTTGAGAAATAACATTTTTGAGTTGAAAATTCGAGCGTTTTACAGAAATGTCAAATATTTGGTGAAAATTTGACGGGTACGTGGTTCAAAGTTTATGAAAAGGTAATATCAACACGTGGCTTTTGAGGGCAGGGAGTTTTATATATGTGATTGATCTGGGATAAAGAACATATCATGTATACCCCCAAAATACCCCTCAATTGATATATACCCTCAATAATATACTTATTTTAGGTTGTATTTTAGTTTCTAAATTACCCGCTGTACGGAGGTGCGACGTACGCAGAAGGAAAAAAAGGCTTCCACCCGTCTTTCGTATATTTTCCTTTACAAAATCCAACCCGGTTCTTCACTACATAACCAGGTTTAAACGCTTCTAGCAAAACTGCAAAAAAAAATTTATTTCAGAGCTAATTTTAGGTATTAACCTAAGTATACCCTTACCATTAAGCCATTTCCCTTTCAGGGGAGGCGTGACTCTACCCGATTCGGGTAGTGTTTCTACGTGGATAGTTTCTTGTAGTAAATAACTACAAGTGTGGTCTCACCACACCCACGGTGTGGTGAGAGATTAAGATTCAGAATAAACAGTCTCAATTGGCACTAGAGAGAGACCACTGGGTGGGAATCCCAATTCGTTTGTTCCACTTTGAAAATAACAGCATGAAGTTATGCTATTCAAACTAAGGACACTCTAAAGATGATACCGTAAAAAAGAGATCTCTAGTCTTTCGAGTGCATGGTCCAACTGATCCCGTAAGAAAAATATAGCCATTAGTTATTTCAAAAATACAAAAAAATCATTACCTAGAACTACATAGGAAAAAGATGCCTCAGATGCTTCCCCTCCATATTTTTGTATGCACATAGTATATTTATCAAATGTGTACGTGTGTACGTGCTCACTATTTCTCTAGTTAGTTACAAAATTTTTTTTCAAATGTAAGTCAACTAACAAAAATAAAAAGTGCAAATTCTTCTAGCACTTTATATTATGAATTCTCACCCATTTCAGAACTCCTAATTCAATAGTTTAACATGATTTGAAACTGAAAGTATTTGTCATTTTGTATAGACAATTTTTAAGCTTTCAAAACTGTCATTCATTGTTTATTAACTTTTATGTTTTTTTTTCTTTCGGAGCAACGACTGATGCAGCTGGCAGAATCAGAAGTTCAAATTTTGCTCCAATCAGAGTCAACCTCTGATTAGCTCCCCTGAACACACCTGAGCACTTCCTGCTTTTAGACCACCAACATGAAATTCTTAAACTTTTATAGTCGTCTACTTCATTTTACTTTTTATAACATTCATTTCATAATTAGCCTTATAATTTCTAGAAAATGTGAAGTCATCTCGGGCATCTCTTCCCTACTAAATTATACCAAATTGTAAGTCTAATACTATTACAGAACAAAATTCAGAATTTCTGAAACTTGACAATTTTTCATTAAGTCGAGAATATTATACATTCTGCACATTTGAGCAAGGTCGGTTCACAGAAAAAAAGGTTATAAAGTGATTAAGGGAAAAATGCTGAAACACAAAAATTAAGATCAGTAAGAGTAAAATGAATGATCAACAGTTTTCATTTTACTCTTATTGGCCTTTATTTTTTTTGCATGCCGACATCCCACCCAATTTTTTACCTAAAACGCTTTTTACCATTCATTTTTTTCTGAGTACTTAGGGTGGTCTACATTTACGCCCGTAAGCATTTGACTTTTGATTTTTGATGATAGATCGCCGCAAATTTGTTCACTTTCCAGAAAAAGAAATTCTATATTTTCTTTCTCAAATCAGTGAACATTAACCTTTTAGCATTAACCCTGGCTCTGGGAGTCATCATTGGGTTTTGAATGGGAAATGCTCAGTTTTCGAAAAAACGGAAAAAATAAGTACTTGTTATTATATTTTTATAAATTGGAGTTATATCACCTTTCAAGGAATATTGAAGAAATAATTTCCACGCAATAACTTTTAATTTTGAACATCCCGCCTTTAAGCCCCTTCTAGTGTGCCCGGATAATGGCCACAAGAATTCATAATGGCAGTTTAATGTCAAATTCATGCTAAAGACTTCTATAAATCACTTTTTTATAGGACGCGTGGTTTTTGTTCCATTCGCAAAAAACAACATTAAAAATAACAAAATCAAATTTTTGGATAAATGACACAAGCTACAAAAGAAGTAGGTAAACAAAAATTTATTGTTCAAAAAAGGGCTGCAAATTTGTCTCAAATTATTTTTTGATAGAATGCGTAGTTTTTGTTTTAATTATGAAAAATAACATTTGAAATATAAAATTAAATTTTTGGACAAACGTCAGAAGCTATGAAAAAAGAAATAGACGAAAATTGCCCACCCAGAAAAAAACTAAACATTGGTAGATTTAATGCTTTCACGACGATTCATTATGATATATTTAAAATTTGAAGATTTTTCGGGTTTCAATCGTGTGCGAAATTATGAACGTGGCCGACTTTTCGTGAACATTGCAGTTCACTTCTTCAGGGCTGATCTGAAACTGAAGTTTCTGGTTATGTTGTTCTTATATATGTAATCTCAGGTTCGGTCAATCCTCTTCGACCAGTCCCCACCATGGGGCGCTCTGGCCAATCACAAGCATTGTAGAGAATACATATATAAGAACAACATAACCTGAAACTTCAGTTTCGGGTCAGCCCTGAAGAAGTGAACTGCAATGTTCACGAATCGTCGCCAACATTCATAGTCTCGCACGCGATTGAAACCCGAAAAAGCTTTCATTTCTAAATTTTTAAATTTTTTATAATGAAACATCGTGAAAGCAATAAATATATCAATAAAGAACTCTGCGGGAAGAATTTTCTTACAAAAACTAACACTTTTAGTAAGCTCAGGTCTTCTGAAGCTAAGGTACTAACATCATTAGCTCCCTTAAGACGGTGCAGAGACAATAACATCACCCTAAAATTCTTACAGTTGAAAAACCATCCGGAAACATCTGAGTCCAAATTAATTCTACATAAAACAAGTTTGCTCCTCTTGAAAAAAAGAATACGAAATACCAAATTTGCCTTGCACACTACCTCAAAAACTATTAAAACTTCACCTTTTCCTATTAAACACTCTTAGATTTGCCATTTGGTCTAAACTGGAACGCATATCATTTGACCGATCCCAACAGATTAGAGATTTTTTCACTCAAAAAGACAATTTCACAAATTACTTTCAGTATGGCACGCACGATCAACTAATACAGTAAAAAACATCTCTAACCATCCTCTCAGCAATTAAATTATTTCAGTCTTATCTAAAGGACATAATTTTGCAGTAGGTCCCTCGAAAATCCCGAAAGGAGAAATCATCAGTAATTTGAAATCCACAATATTTAACCTTCCACCCGAAAAAGCGAATGACAGACGGCGTAGGACGGCCAACATCTTACGCCAAGCCCAACTTCCCTCCTCAAACTTGAAAAAACAAGAAATAACAGAAATTAGAGAACTCAGTCAGAATGAAGACATCATAATATTACCGGTAGACAAAGGAAACACAACAGTAATAATAAATAAAGAAGCCTATAACAACAAAACGATGGACCTTCTTACTGACGATACATATAAAAAACTTATAAAAGACCACACAAAAACAATAGTCAGAAAAACAAATACCCTTCTAAAAGACTCAAAACTTTACAGCGAAACAATATCTGAATTAAAACCTACTAATCCTATCTCTCCAAAACTTCACGGACTGCCAAAAATCCACAGAAACAACATCCCACTTAGAGCGATCGTCAGCGCAATAAACTCACCAACTTACAACCTGGCACACTTTCTCGACAAAAAACTGAATCCTTTCACAGGAAACTATCACACAAGTCCAAAACTCTTCTGACTTTATCAAAAAGATACAATAAATTTAAATTCAACCCCAAGACATCCTAGTGAGTTTCGACGTAGTATCTCTCTTTACAAAAGTACCAATCTCTGATACAATCGATATTGTCAAATCCTTTGCAAACTTCCCCTCCAATCTCACACCATTGATAGAACACTGTCTCACTAATACCTACTTCTCTTTCAGTAACCAGTTCTACGAAAAAACCTCAGGAGCGGCAATGGGGTCTTCAATCTCACCTGTAATAGCCACAATCTTTATGGAAAATGTAGAAACTAAAATCTTTAACAAATCCAAGCGTAAACCGGAATTTTAATGTCGGTACGTTGACGGCACTTTTTTCATCTGGAGACATGGACTAGATGAACTTCACAAGTTTAGGACATAAAGTTTGCAGAAAACCAACACATACAAATAGATACCTATAAGCCTTCCCCCACCACCACTCATCTCAAAAGCAATCGGTCGTCAACTCCCTTGTATACAGAGCTGTCTCCATAACACATTAAGATAACTTACAAAAGAAACTATAAAATGTTAAACAAATCCTAATACAAAACGATTACACAAACAAACAAATTGATGAAGCAATAAGAAAATGCAATCAAAACAACAAGTCAACACAACCTACTCACGAAAGGGAGAGAAAAACGATCACCATCCTACCCTACATTCAAGGTATCACAGAACAAATAGGAAGAATTCTCAACAAACACAACATCCAAACCATATTTAAACCACCTGTGAAAATAGGACAGCTTCTAAAACAACCAAAAGATAAAAAGGCACATTTTAGTGATCCCGGAGTATATAAAATCCCCTGTTCTTGTGGCAAAGTCTATATTTAAGAAACCGGGAGCGCGGTGAGCCAACGTGTAAAGGAACATGAGAGTAAAGGCAGGCTAAAACATTTCACGCAATCAGCACTACCTGAACATCAAATCGAAACAGGACATATAATTTCATTTGACAAAACAACCGTCATCACAAAAACGTACAATATTGTTCCAAGAAAACATAGAGAATCAATCGAAATCTTAAAACACCCTAATAACATCAATAGGGACAATGGATATAATACAAATCCGATTTCGCTTTCCGTCTTTCCGAGTTTCTTGAAAAAGACTTGATTGGCCAATCAGGTTCGAGCAGTCCCCACCATGAGGCACTCTGGTCAATCATAGGCATCGTAGAGAATACATTTATAAGAAAAAAATAACCTCAAACTTCAGATTCGGGTCAGCCCTGAAGAAGTGAACTGCAATGCTGACGAGACCTCGGCAACATTCATAGTTTTGCAAACGATTAAAACCCGGAAAAGCTTGAATTTTTGAATGTATAAATTTCCAATTTATCAGCCTAAAGTTTGTCCTGAATAATTTTTTTTTATAGGGCGCGTAATTTTTGTTTTGATCGTAAAAAATCCTATTAAAAATATAAAAAAATCCTTTTTTAAAAAACGACACAAGGTACGAAAAACAATCAATAGACAAAAGTTGTTTAGCCACAAAGGATCTACAAATTTGTAATTAATCATTTTCAAATGGGATAAATTTAGATATAGTTAAGTCAGGAAAAATCATTGTTTCCGGGATAAAGGATACAGAATGGCTGGCGTCCAAAACGGGGTAACGCTCATTTTTATTTTTTCTCAGAAGGCAGTAAAAAAGTTCTTTTTTTTGGGATTTTTCTACTTTAAATAAAAACAATAAATGTCATGTCAGGTGGCTAACCAACATACACTGTCTACAAATTTCAGTTCTTTATTCACAAATTTGTATTTGATTTCAAATGAAGAATAATGATATAATTTAGGCAAAACATTTTATTAGTTAAAATGTTATTTCAGCTTGTGCCGTTTTTCAAAAAAGTTAATTTTTTTCATTTTGAATGTATTCTTATAATAAAAATTGATTACAAATTTGTAAACCTTTTTTGAATGCACAATTTTTGTTTATTCATCTGTTTTCGTACCTTTCATCGTTTTTCCAAAAATTTGATTTTTTTTTATACTGTCAATGTTATTTTCACAAATAAAACAAAAACCACGCATTCTATCAAAACATGTTGTATAACAAATTTGTACCACTTTTTTGTATGAACAAATTTTGTTTCTTCATTTTTTTCGTAACTTGTGTTATTCGTCTGAAAATTGAATTTTTCTACTTTCAATGCTGTTTTTTACGAATAAAACAAAAACTATGCGTCATATCAAAAAGTGAATGCAAACACATTTGTAGATCTTTTTTAGGTGCAAAATTTTGTTTGATTCATTTTTTGTCGTATCTTGCATAGTTTGACAGCAAAATGGAATTTTTCATTTTTCATTATTTTTTTGTGCAATTAAAATTTGATTTTTCAGAAAATTCAAAAAGTTGTTTTAAAAATATTGTAGGGTGTTCAAAAAGTAACGTTTTTTGTCTGTCGACTTTTTTTCATATCGTGCGTTCTTTGGTTTAAAATGTTCATTTTCTTTTGTTTTTTGGAATTTTGAAAATGCTATAACTCCGGTAATTCTTTTTTTATCAGAAAAAGTCTTGAGGATAGTTTGTTCGTCTTTTTGAGCACTACCAATAACCGTACATAGAATTTTCAAATCTTTAAAAGAAGTGGTCTCGAAAATTTTCAAAATGTGCTCACTCTTTGAATTTTCATCCAAAATAGCTGGTTAACAAACTTGTTCTTTCTTTCCAGGCCTCAAAAAAGTGTGCCAAAGCACAATCCAATCTGATAAATCTTTCGATAGTTATCGTCCCTACACGATACTACAGACAGACATACAGACGGACAGACAGACCAACACCTTCGTAAAAATAGTTTTTTCTGACTCAGGAGGTCTCAAAACGTGGAGATTTGATGAAAAGCGATAATGTCAAATTTTACACCAAACTAATACCGTCTCATTAGAATGATAATGTAAAAAAGTGAATTTTAAAACCAAGAAGACGAATTGTCAACAAATGAAGATTTTACAGCCATGAAAGTGAAAAAAGTGCATATAAATCGTTGAACCTTCAAGCCAAAATACCAATTTGCTTAAAAAAATTTTGTTCAACAAACAAATATGAATTTTCAGCAAAAAGTTAATTTTATACAAAAAAGTTCATTTTTAACCAAAGAAATAATACTTTTTTGGGAAAAAAATTCAACAAAATGGCTCAACTTTCACCCGCGCAGTTGAATATTTAATTAAAAAAGATCAGTTTTTAGCGAAGTAGTTCAACTTTCAATCAAAAATATGAATTTTCAACTAAAAATATGGATCTTGAACAAAAAATTATTTCTTAACAATGTGGTTCAATCAAAATTTTCAAACAAAATAGTTGAATCCTCAAGCAAAGAAGATTAATTTTCAACCAAACAGTTACGTTTTTATGCAAGAAAGATAGAATTTTTACTGAAATAGATAAATTTTCAAATTAAAAACAAAACTTTCCAAAAAAGTAGTTGAATATTCATCAAAAAAATATTTCAGTCTGTCTGTAAGCAATAATTGTTAAAAATGTCAAATCATCTGGAGAATTTCAGCTATTTTTAGTAATTTCGATCAAAATTATAATACTCATTCTCTTAGGCGTTGAAAAAATAAAACCCTGAAATAATTTTTCAATGAATCGAAAAATTCAGAAGAGATATAAAATTGAGAACTTTGGTCCTTTTTTTCTCAAACTTTCATAACCTTTCATAACCTCCATGAATTAATTTTCAAACTAAATTTCTGTGGAGAAAAAAAATGTTTATATTCTTCACTTTTTTATAGCTTAGAATGTTTTCTACAAATTTTCTACGAGATTTTTCACGCTGCGTGCATCTTTTTGGCCTATGTTTTGAAGTATTTCTCGAAAACTAAGGAAGATCCCAGATTTATATTTACAGGGCTTGTATAGGACATTGTAAGTTATCTAAGAAATTCAATGTATCTAATGATCTAATGTAAGTTATATAAGCAAAATGAAGAAAATAAAAAGTGGGTTGTTGTCAGAAATTCTGATTGAAAATTAATTTCTGAAAAATCAAAGAAGTTTTTGAAATCTTTTAGTTCAAAAAATATCACAACTGCCTCCTATTACAAATAATTTTTGAAAAATACACCATAATATATTTAAAATCGCCAAAGTTATGAAAGTTTGAGAAAAAAGTACCAAAATTTTCAATTCTGAATGTCTCTCAAGTCTTCTGATTAAAAAAAAAATTAGTTTAGGGTTTTTCTTCTCGCCACCGTATTTGAGCATTTCAGCACTAATACTGTCTATGCCAG
>CAKNYM010041508.1:39126-58189 GCA_932195095.1 Andricus curvator
TTTTTTTTTTTTTTTTTATTTGGACAAAGAGGTGCATCCTCGGAGTCATGTTACATGTGCGCCTCACTTTCGACCGTTGGAAGAATTGAGTATCTTGAAATATTTGTAGATGCTTTCGGAAAACATTGAAATCAATTGAAGCCAATCCGAAGGGTACCACTTCAGCAAGTCTGAAGATCGAAAGCATAAGGTGACTCATGTATTTTGCATAGATGATCTCAAGATAAATGCTAAAAATGAAGAAAAACTACATGTAGCTCCAGACATTGTCAAATTGTACACTCATGAGATTGGCATGGAGTTCGGGTTAAAGAAATGCGCCAGGGTTTATTTGAAGAAAGGAAAACTCAATGGCATCCCCGAAGATCCTGAGCTCGTTGACAGAAGCGCTATACGACACCTTTGCGTTGGAGAGACCTGTAAATACCTGGGCCTGCCACAGAGTCGCATTCAGGACGTGCCATCTATAAAGGATACTCTCCACTGCCGATAATAACGTCTCATCTGACGGATATGGTCTTCCGAACTGTCGGCAAGAAACAAAGTACCTGCAACAAACATGCTTGCCGTCCCGGTAGTCTTGTATTCATTTGGAGTGGTTCCATAGACAAAGGACGAGCTCAAATCCCTCGATATCGGGTCCCGAAAGGCTATGCACATGAAAAAAAGCGTGCATCTCGAGTCTTTTGTTTCGCGACTTTACATCCCACGCCGTCAAGGTGGTCGCGGAATACTGAATCTTGAATGTCTTCACAACAGGATTATTCTGGGTACAGCACATATAGTCGCAAATGGATAAGACCCTCTTCTTGAAATGGTCAGGAAACACGAAGAAGTGGGCAAAGGGACGTTTCTGTACAAAGCTGTGGAGGAGACTGCTCAAACACTTGGCCATGACTTCAATATCAGGGGTTCGCAAAATGCATAAAATCTCATCCATCTTGAATGCTTACTCCTGAAGGCCCGGATTAATTATGCACAGGAGAAAAACTTTGGCGAACAGCTCCTCGACAAGAGGATGCGTGGCATCTCCCACAAAAATGTGGAGGATCAGTCGATGTCGTATGAGCTAACATTTGATTTCCTTAGATCACCCGGATTGAATTCGGGCACGGAGGGCTTCATTTTGGCATGGCCAGACAGTGTCATTTCCACTCTAGCATACCGTCATGCATACCCCGAGCATCTAGGACACATACTATCTAGTTGTCCAACTCATGCGGGAACGACGTACATCCAAAGGCACAATGCGGCATATACTGGAACTTCATATTTTCGAAAATTGTTTCTGTTGCGCACTCGATGCCTGACATAGTTCTCCTTGACTTCGAGAAACGAACCATTTTCGTTATTGAATTTTCCGCACCAGCTGACAAAAACGTCACAGCAAAGGAAAAAGAAAAGAAAGAGGGGTATAAAGACCTTATAAGGGAGTTGCGACGGTTGTACCAGGAATAATCTGTTTAGCTAATCTTCTTGATCATCAGCGCTCTTGAAGGTGCCAAGGTTTCACTGTTTAATAGCCTAAAAAGCATTCCTGCGTGTCGAAAAAATTCTGAGACACTGTCAGGGAAAATGCAGAAGGCGATCGTCCTTGGGTCGCTCCGTGTCTTCAGGGTGCACAAAACTTTTGCCGGATCATCATATTGAATTCGTCGCAGACTGTAACCACCTATCTCACGGTCGTGAGACATGGTTGCAGCTAAATTTTACCGCGATTTCGCTGGGAGCGGTTGCAGTTTCTAAAATTAGCACCGGCTCCCGGCAAATCCACAAAGGTATCGCAAAGCTACCGTACTGATTCCCGGTACCCCCGAGAATCCGACAACCGCTCTGGGATGCCTGAGTTTCCAGGACCCGTCATTACAAACCGATTCGTGAAAGGTATATTCTGACAGGCAGGGATCCACGCTGAAAGGGAAAGGCTAGACGCATGTCAGTGGTGCATACAGGGCAAGCCCTAATCCAAGAACCCTTTATACAGGAAAACGATTAGTGGCTTGTCAGGATTTGGCACCATATATGAGGGGCCGCGCGATTCAACGCCAAGGGTAAGGATGCGATCTTGGTGCCTAAGCTCTGCTCCAGAGATGGTTATTCCATCGGCTTATTTCCCGGGTGATGCAGAGAGAACCTACCTCCCAGGGAGGTGGAGACTCTAATTCGGCACTGCCAGGACAAAAGGATTCCTCTCCCACTGGGCTGTGATGCAAAATCTCACTATACTGTGTGGGGAAGCACAAACCTGAATGACAAAGGAAACGATTCAATCCAATACCTAACGGGCACTGAACTGGTGATTCTGAATTGGGGTGATACTCCGACATTCCAGACTAAAAACAGGAGTAAGGTTCTTGATTTCATTCTATGCTAAGATGTGCTGAGGAGCAAGGTAGCAGGCTGGAGAGTCTCCGATGAGGGTTCTCTTTCGGACCACAAATATATCTTGTTTCGGTTGATTCTAGGAAAACCGGTGGTTCCAAAGAACAGAAACCCTATAAATAAACTTTGGGACTTATATAAAGAGGGTATAAGTCCCAAAAGTGTATTTTAACATCACTTGTGTCTGCGTGCTCCGATATCCTAGACTCCAGCTCGTTACTTCGAATAATGGACTCGTCTGCATGAGAGGCATCAGATTAATCCAGCAGGTGAAGGATTAACAAAAGGACTTATATACAAAACTGAAAGCGTATATGAGAAAAAACCTGCAGTGACAGCAGAGTATCATGACTTTCTCACAGAATATCAGGACGTTGGACACATGACAATGCTAGATTCAGACACCATACCAAAGGATCAAGAAAAATACAACATACCTCATTAATCAGTGATTAGAACATCTAGCTTAACAACAAAAAACAACGGAAAAGACTTTCCACCAGCAACGAGAGCCGTATCAAATTACTTTTTTATGGATGACTTACTGACAGAATGAGATTCAATAGACGGAGCGATTGAATTATCACATCCATCACAAGAAAGCTTATCAGATGAGCTTCTGACACTTGACAAGGACGAGCCTATAAAGACCTTGGGATTAATATGGAATGCCAAGACAGACACTCTTCAATATCAGGTAACGGTGAGCGAAGAAAGCAAGATAACTAATAGCAGAATTCTTTCCTGCGTTGCTCAGATTTTCGATCCACTGGGAGTTGTTGGACCAGTCACAACTAATGGAAAATCGATCATGCAAAAACTATGGACATTGAGAATGCAGTGGGATGATGTCGTCCCCGATTCAATACAAAATGTTTGCAAGTCATATTTTGATCCATTAATTAAAATTAATGATTTTCCTATTCACAGAGCTAATGCTCCACGGAATACGTCACAGAAGATCATCCTTCATGGCTTTAGCATGCCTCTAATGAAGCGTACGAGGGCTGCCTCTACGCAGTAATTACAAATGAAATCGGCGTAATAGTTTCAAGCTTGATCTGTTCCAAATCAAGAGTTACACCGCTAAAGGCACTGGAAACTCCACGAGAGGAATTTCGAAGGATGACGATGCCAAGGCTTGAACCTAATGCAGCTTCATTATTGAAACAAATAACAAAAATTGTTAAAAAGGCTTATGGATCTAGGATTTAAGAAACACATCTTTGGCGTGACTTAATGATCACATTGTACTGGATAGGCAGCCTCATGTTACGACTTTGGACAACCCGGCAGATATTTTATCAAGAGGTGCGACTCCAGAAAAGGTAATAAATAGCGAATTGTGGTGGAAAGATCCTACATGGCTTCCCACCCCTCCAGAATGGCCTGAATCACCAGTTCAAGGCAAAAAAAAAGATTTTCGGAATTAAAAGGGATGTACTCACAGTGGTATTATATTTCGCACCAACGTTCCTTTCGCGCTTCCAACACTATGGAAAACTGCAACGAGTTATTGGATATTGCATCAGATTCATAGAAAAATATATCAGTAAGAAGACCAAACCGTTAACCCCTAACCACAGAACAACTTGAAAGAGCAGACTGTTCTATTGCTCGAATGGTTCGAAGGAAATGCTTCCTTTCTGAATAAAAATATCTCAAGTTAGGGAAGGATATCAATAAGACCAGCAAGTTAATCCAGTTGGCACCGTATCTCGACGAAAGTGGAATAATAAGGGTTGGTGGTAGGAGTCAAAGGGCAGATTCCATCTAAGCACAATGTAACGACCATGATTCTTCAAAGTGAACGCATTCGGTCACTACACTATGGACGCGAGCAACTACTGAGTTCTGTGAGGCATAGATACTGGCCTTTATCTGGAAGAAGAGGAGCGAGAAAAATGACTCAAAAATGCGTACATTGTTTCAAAATAAAACACCAAATTCTGGACAGAATAATGGGAGAGATTTCTGAGAGCAGGCTCTCGGGAAACCTTTTACCATTTACCAAACCGGAGTCGAGTATGCAGGACCTATTCTGATCAAGGAAAGTAGACGACGAGCCAGAGTTCACGTATCAAAAGCATATGTTGCTGTTTTCGTCTGTCTCAATGATAAAGCTGTTCATCTTGAACTAGTTACTGACTAAATGACTAAATGAGAAAGAAATACACGACAATTTAGGAGCCGAGAGGATCCAATGGAAATTTATGCCGCCACGAGCACCACATTTCAGAGGGTTGTGGGAGGCGATAGTTAAGTTGATGAAAAAACAATTTCATTTAGTTACCAAGGGCTTACCCTTGACCTTTGAGGAATGTTATACATTGCTTACTTAAATCAAAACTGTTCTAAACTCAAGACCCTTATGTCCGAATCGTTCTGATCCTCATGATTTTATTGCTTTAACCCCGTCCTGTCTTCTAATAGGAGACAAAATTGTAGCACCTACTTAAACTTCATTCATTGATACACCCGACAATCGGCTATCAAACTGGCACCATTTATCTAAGGTCAAGCAACATTTTTTGAACCGATAGACTCGGGAGTGTTTGCATCAATCGCAAACTAGAGGCAAATGGGTTATTGGTGAGAAGAACAACGAAGAAGGCACATTGGTGCTATTGGAGGAAGACAAGTGTCTTCTCTCCAATGAAATAGATTTTGATATCATTTGGATAATTATGGCTCTGTTCATTATTCGTTACTTAAAGTTGAAAGAATTTTGGCTATTATTTAGTTTTCGATTGTAAGTGGAGTTAAATTCTGAAATCAAATAATTCATTCTGAAGTTTAATTTCTAGTACGTTAATCTGTAATTTAATTCAGTTTTTCGATGCAATATTGATATGATATATTGATGATATACATTTAAGAATATTAGATTTGTTAATTGAATTTGAATAAGTTTTACAGAAAGTTATTACATTCAGCTGGGGAGAATGCTCGATATTTTAATACTGAAAAACCCCTCTCTGATGCAGCATTGTATTACGTATGCGCACTAGAAAAGCGACGTATTCACTACGAGTAGCGAGTGAGCAAGGCGTTGGATCACAGATCGTTTGTTCTGATCATTACATTTTCTACGAAAATAAATTGTTTGTTACATATTGGAATTAGTTATTGCAGTACCTAACACCGTCCAAAACAGAAGTAGAGACGTTGAGTTGAGTTCAGAATTTAGGATTGATGATTTATGAGTTATGATTGATGTTGCAAGAATTAATGTGATGAAAACTTTACATGTTTTTAGTTTCAGTACAGATTATATTATAGAGTAAGAGGATGGAGGAGAGAGGTAGAGTAGGGATAGGGCTGCTGTGCCCTCTCAACGTAATTAAGGATAGGTGTATTAACATAGGTTAAGTTAGGCTCAAATTCATGGAGATAATGTAAAGTTGTAACGGTTTTTTGGAAGACTCTCAAACGCGTAAAAGGGGAAAGTATATTAAATACTTGAGCTTGAAGGTTTTTCAGAGTGCTTACAGATTATTTCAAAGGCTTCAAAAATTGAACTATTCCATAATTTTGCATATACAACAATGATTTTGCATCAAGCTTTTTAAAATTCACTCCTTTTAATCTAATTATTAATTAAATGAACGACATGAGAATCTACGATACAGTATTTCCATGCAATCAAACAACTTCATGCTGAAGAGAATTTTAAGAGATTTTAAACAGACGTATACTAATGAAGTGTCACATTGACATCATAAAAATTTTTGCGAGATTATAATACTGAATTGTCAGAGATCCAAAGTAAAGATCATTATAATGCTTTTGTCTTTATTATATTCAAACGTATTGTTATTCACATTTTTAAATGAAGCGTACGTATATTTTATATGAGGCATACGCCATTTTTTGAAAATTTCAAAAATTAAGGGGGTTGGGGGCAAAATCTATAGTAACTTTTAGAGAACTTGAAGTTTCTTCTTCAAGTAACCTAACTGTAACGAGACAAATTTTATCACAGTGTAACGTAACTGTAACGAGTTACTTAAAAAAAGAAGACACTTACCCAACAAAACTAGTTCTGACGAGCCCAAGAGGGGTCGCATAAGTGGGTGTTCCGGACTTAATCCTGTAAGAACAAACAGAAATGGATGAGTTTTGAATACCTATACAGAGAAAAGCATCCAGTATTTTTCGAAATTTGTACATTGTCTTCAACTGATGATATGACCCAGATAAATAGTAGAAGAAGTCCGAAATCTATACCACATAGTCTTTGAGGTATTATCTTTAATTCAAGCCAACAAAACTAAAGAAACCTTTATGGGTTCCCGAAATATGACTCAAAACGCCCAAGCGTGTAAGCGTCAAGTTTTAGTCGGCAAAAACCACTGTTGGTCAGCCTCGCTGCTTCATGCCCTTAAAACGACTCGCTTTTTCGCTGGATCCAAAATACGTCTACGATTAAGCATTGTTTAATGTAATATTCAAACAACATCATCTAAAGGCAATTTCACTTGCACGACCAAAACGGTTTTTTTCGAAAACTGTATTTCTCTCGTATTGAAAATTGGGCGTATTTTTTATTGGTAAGAAAAAAAACTTAATTACCGGCAAAAAGGAGAATATAATATTGCATATATTTTTCAACAATTATTATCATATCTCATTATTAGAAGTTGAAGGCTCCAGACTTTACGATCCTAATTCTTGAGAGCAACCAATCCCGACGCAACCGAAACGTGTACGCTACAAGAGCATAAGCTCTTTGATGCATCTCACTATTTTCGGATGCACTTCCAGGCACGCAAAGAGCTTGATAAGTAGCTCATGGTTCGTGTTATCGAATACCTTACGGCAGTCAATCCAAGCATTGGACAGATTCCGTCGATAGCTGATCGAGTCCTGAGTAATACACCTGTCTATTAACAGGTTCTTCCTGCAATCTGGCAGCCCTCTCTTGAATCCACGTTGTTCAACTCTCGTACTCCATACCGGCTCGATAAATATTAATATCCTCTCTTTGAGGATGCCAGTGAATAGCTTGTAGCTGGTGTTTGAACAAGCTATCGGCCTGTAGTTCTTTGGACTTGACAAATCTCCGGTCTTAGGGACGAGTTCCGTGCTTCCTTGCACTAGCCACTGCGGGATGGGTTGTTCTACGTTTAAGAAAGTAGTAAATATACAAGCTAGATTTTGTTGCGTAGAAGTGAACTCCCTTCGCCAAAAGGTGTTGATTTTATCTGGCCCTGGCGCTAAAAAGTTCTACGTTCTAGCGATAACTTTTCTCACTTCTTCACTTGCTCCCAGAAGACTTGATTCTCTTCTCGACTAGGCGGATTTTCAACGGCGCATAGCATTTTATTGAACAGGCGGAAAGAATGAGTAGAAAAGGTGGAATTTTCCTGAATCCACTTTACTCGCCGTTCAAGGCACTCTTTCGCTGTTTTAAGAGACCTTCTCTTTGGCATTCAGTGCTGCTTGATGGTCAACAGTTTACACTTATTCAGCGTGTATACCATTAAGCCATTTCCCTTTCAGGGTAGGCGTGACACTACCCGATTCGAGTGTGATTTGTTTTTTTTTCAAGTTTCGAGCAAGTGCCCTAACTATTGAAGTGAATTTTCATTTGATGTTATGTAGCTAATCACGCTAATCTCGTAAACTGCACAGTTCAGATTCCAGAGATTAACATCTTTGGGAAGCAAATCAGGGATAGCAGTATTAGCTTCAGCTAATTTGTCTATCCTGAGAAGGACTTTTTGGTGGATTTTTGTTCTCCTACTTGTCAGGTTGGCATTATCGGCTACCTGCAAAGGTGGTATTGCTGAAACGGGTAGTATGTTAGCTGAAGGATGTTGCTCGTCTAGATATAGCTTCATATCCGTTTTTGCACAGAAAGGATACCTAATCCCTTAAAGACCTCTCTTAAATACCTCTGCATGAATCCTCTTCGTTCAGGGCCATTACCTGGTCGTCGCCTCGGTTCGGTCATATTGCCACTACCAACTGAACGAATGGCCTCCATACGAGAGAAGCCTATTGTGGATGACACTGCGCGATACTGGTGACGTAACCGCATAATTCGTTGAATAGGGGAGTTAGCCCAATGAAACGTGGCTGACTGCAAGAGCCGGAGATCTCGGGCGATGGGGTGGCTACGTCCCTACGCTAATCACACTAATTATTATTGTTGTTATTATTAATTAGTTTATTAATATTTTATTATATCATTATTATATTATATATATTATATAATATTATTATTTATTTAAATGGGCCCACCATCCATCCCACATGTACTCATGACCTGGTACTTTGCTACTAAACACGGTCGCCAAACGCGGCAAGTGATTAGTAGATTCGTTGGTGTCAATTGTTGTTTCGGAACTCTATATTCTGCTTGCGCATTCGTCATAATTCTCGACTATATACACTGGAGAGCCCCTCTATTGGGATCCCACAATCGCACTGAAGAGCCCTATAGCGAACCAACATCCATCCTGGAGATCCCGTTGTTAGGGTTCCAACATGCATCCTGGAGTGTCCGTTTATACGGATCCAAACATTCATTCTGTAGAGCTTATTAAAGGGAATTCATCTTTCTTACAAACGCTAGTTGCAATGCCAACGACTGAGACCAACGACTCAAAATATTAACTTTATTTACTTTAAACGGCGCGAGACAAACACAACTTCACACACGCGCACGGTCATATGAATACACAAAAAAAGGTCAAAAATAGAAATTCAAAAAGTAAAAGACAAAAATTAAAAATGTGTTTATCACAGTCATCTTTCGAGTACGTGGGATGACCACAGGAGAAGATTTTATCCGCTATCATTGCTCACTCCCAGAAAACTCCGGAGGATGAGGCATATGTTCAGCAATACTGTCTTCTGAATTACATGTAGTGAATTTGGAGCTCCCAGCTTTTCCAAGATTTGTACGCACCTTGCATGAGCGTTTCCAGTGGAGAAGATCACGACCTGGTGGACGGTGACCTTGTTCACCCTCCACACGGTCAGGATCTCCTGCTTAATCTCCGAATACTTCTAAATTCTCTCAGTTTATATAATATTATATCACTATTATATATCATATATATTATAATATTATATTGTTATATTATTATTATTTTTTTTAATAATGCCACTCATCACACGATCGTGAGACGTGGCCATATATGTGATTTACCGTGGTTCTACTGGGAGCTGGTGTCATTTTTTCATTGCAGTTGCTCCCATTGGCACCCTGCGATGGTTGTTAAACCCTTTTTTTGGAATATATATTTAGTCATTTACGGGTATTATTTCATCAAAGAAATAAATATTTTATTTCTCTCTATTCAAAATAAAACATATTTACTTATCGTTGAAATGATCTTCGCAACAATATACTGTTAACGTTGATGTTTTGCTGGATTTCTGACAGAGGTGTTCTTACATTTAGGCACAAAAGACCAATACAGTAGAGCTGTTTTCTTTTTATTTTTATGAAAAAATGTTAATCGCCCGGCTTATTCGCAAGATTTGAAAGGCGTGCTACGCCACAACAATATGACGAAATGGGCGCGACAGAAGTAGAAATTTGAAATGTGAACACATTCTTCTTTTCCAATTATAAATTCGAAAAATGTTTTTTTTATGTCCCCTAGCTGAAAGTACGTCTTCCCGACCGCATTTCTGTCCGGAAACAGTCGCTTCTGACGTAGCAACCAGACGTGGCAATGCTCAGTTTTGTGTTATTGATTACTTAGCCTCTGAAAAATACTAATCTTGGCAGGTGAATGAAACAAGAGAGCGTCGGTGTGTACAACCTCAAAACTGATCGTTTAACGTTTTTGCGATTTTTATGCATAAAAATACAGCATAAAACCTCAAAATTGGTCGACTCCTCGTCTGAAGGTTCTGCGGACGAGGAAGAAGTATTACGAAAAAATGAAAAATATGTGTTTTTGATAACCGCTCCGACCAGTAAAACATCGGCTCTGCTTTGGCTTTGCAAACGTCGCCGTCGGACGGGCGAGCGAATTCCACGCATCGGCTCAGCTGACCGAGAGCAGCAGCGGCGCTACGCGAGGTGGCCGCGAGCGCGTGCTGATGCAGGCCACAAAAGAAAAAGCATCTAAGCTAGCAGCCGACAACGCATTTTATTAATTAACATTAGTTATTCTTAAACGGACTTTCGGCTAAGGATGAAGGAAAATAGTATACGACAAACGGCCAGAAATATTGGATACCCTGACGTGTTTGATATGAGGCCTCGGCTTCGCCTCGGCCTTCATATCACACACGCCCGGAAATCCAAGTTTTTGGACTTGGGTCGTAATATACTATTTTTTACAGTATACTGGTATTATTGGTAATTCTAGAGCATATACTTCTATATGAAAATAATTAGTGGATGAACCTATTGAAAAAGGCAATTAGGTAAAGCCCCTAGGTTTCTAGGCTCAATTCTCTAATATCTGTTTTAGATTGTATTTGAGTGGTTAAATTACCATAATGGCTTCATGCTTTGCGCCTTTCATACATTGGACTCGAATCTGTAAGAAGAAATATAGATATTTTATTAACAAATAAAGATGAGGGTGTTCTAGAAAATTATAAAGATTGAAAAGTGCAATCCTGGCCATCCTGGTCACTAATTAAAAGTTATTTCAAAGACCATCTTGATAATGTGAAAAAATTCTTTGCTTTCAATGTGTAATCTGTCGTTTTATATACTTTTAAACACCCTGGATATTTCGGGAAATGTGCAAGAAAATATTTCGATTTGAAAGATAGAAATTTTGTAGGGCTTAGCGGGCCAGCCAGCACATGATCAGGGCCCGAAAATACCTACTAGATGATCAGGAAAAAAATCCTTTTTTCAAAATTAAATTTTCATTTCTGATACTCTTACACACCCTGGCTCATTTTAGAAATCTATAAGAGCAATATTTGAATAAGAAACTTCGAAAATTTTTTGATCCTAACGGGCTAGAGAAGACCGTCTTGATTAGAGGATCTAGACAATGCCCTAACTGGACGCAAGTCTGCTCCGATAATTTTCTACATGGGTGTGGCTCATATTATCAGCACAACTGGCACAACGATCAAAGGTTGATGAGGTATTTCATGCTGTGACGACAGTTAGCAAGATCTCTGCACGCTGAGGGCTAAGCAATAGTACCAATTACACGGGATGGAACCTAATTTCTTTTTATAACAAGAAAAAAAATTATTTTTCCATGAGTGTATTCAGATATTATTCTCTATTTTTAGAAGCTATTCAATTAAATAAAAAAATCATTAGAATTTTTTTATTCATTTAACTATTTAATTGAACAGAAATCTAAGACTTTTCCACTCAACCTGAAATACCTAATTTGAAAAAATAAAATCGGTGATAAGTCGTCAATTTTGAAAGGTTACAAGTAGGAACAATTTTAGGTTAGTTTTGCGGTTTTTGTCACCCGAAAAAAATATGTTTAAAGCTGATCCTATACATGGGCTCATTTACACCTCTGCTGAGAAGGCTCGTTTCCTATCACTCTAACATGTGGCAATAGCATATGTCAGGCCTCGAGTGCGCAACGGAGACTGCTGCCCGAAAATCGTAATTCCAGAAAATTGTGCACTTCTCGTTTCGGACAATTGACTCTTTCTCCCTTGGAGCGTTGGGCAGCGCAGGGTCGCGACAAGCACCGTCAGAGCGACAGAGATGGTAATAAAGCACTCTTAGGGCCGCATTATGTATGTAGATATATGTCGTTCCTGCGTGGGTCGGACAGCCCGATAGTATGTGTTCTAGGTACTCAGCGTGTGCATGACACGCTCTGCACCTATCACTGGGAACTTCTTGACATGAAATGCGATCACGGTATGGTAAGGTGGAAATGACACCGTCCTGATATGCTAAAATAAAACCATCTGTATCTGAATTAAGCCATCATGATTTGAGGAAAGCCAAAGTTTGCTCCTTCGGCAAGGACTGTTTTTCTACATTTCTGTGAAAGTTTCCGTGCATTTTCTTGTCGAGTAGCTCTTGGTGAAATTTTCAACTTCTGCTTTGTTCACTTCGGCTTTTAGAAGTGAAGCATCTAGATGGAGTAATGCACTTTCCTCACTTCTGATGTTAAAATTCAGGCCAAGGGTTTCGGCTGCCTGCTCCGCGGCTTTGTAAAGGAACGCTCCTTCGCCAATCATCTCGTAGTTCCTGACCATATTTAGGAGAGGATCTCTGCCATTTGAAACGATGTAAGCTGTACTTAGAACAATTTGGTTATGAAGACAGTGGAGATTCAGAAGTCCGCGTCCGCCTTGACGGCGTGAAATGTATAATCGCGGAACTGACGAATTGATATGCAAGCTTTTATGCATATGCATGATCTTACGTGTGGTGACATCAAGGGCCTTGAGCTCGTTCTTCTATTTATATATACAGGGTGTCCCAGTACTCAGAAAACATTGTTGTATTTTTGAATTCTAACAAAAAAATAGCGTTGAAAATAATTTAAAAAATTTCTGCTAAAGTTTATAATTATCAAGTAATTAACAATTAAATATTCACTAATCAGGAGCACGCCTTAGAAGGTCGATAGTCCATGTGCCATCGACAAGAGTGTGTGCATAAACAAGTTCAGTGCGTATAATTTCTCCTCCGTTCGCTTTTCCAGTAGTTTGTGACTCTAGTGTAATTTCACACGTCAACGAGATACGAAAATTGAAAAAAATATTTTCCACAATCAACCAAATTCGACAACATTCTCATGAATTCTGTAAATTCCCCTGAATTTCGTAAAAATTTTGAGAATTCAGTGGAATTCTGCTGAATTTTGAAGAATTCTCTTGAATTAAGCAGAATTTTATCAAATCAGCGAAATTCTCTCTAAATCTGTAGAATTCTTTACATTTCAGCAGAATTCTTTTGAATCCAGTGAAATTCTCTTGAATTCTGCATCATTCTTTTGTATTCAGTGGAATTCTCTTTAATTGTGTATAATCCTCTTCGATTTAGTAGAATTCTCTTAGGTTTGACAGAATTCTCTTGAAATCAGCAAAATTGTCTTGAAATCAGTGAAATTCTCTTGAATTTAGTAGAATTTTCTCAAATTAGCGGAATTCCCTTGAAATCAGCAGCATCTTTTAAGTTCCGCAGAATTCTCTTTTCAAGAATATTCTGCTAAATTCGAAAGAAAAGAGGATAATTTGACTAAATTCTAGAGAATTCTGCCGAACCTAGAAGTATTCTACTGAATTTAAGAGAATTAAACAAAGTTCAAGAGAATTTTCCATATTTTAAGAAAATTCTACTAAATTCGGGATGAATTCTACATTATTCGAGAGAATGCTGTTGGCCTAAAGAGAATTCTGCCAAGCGTTAGAGAATTCTGCTGAATTGAAGGGAAGTCTTCAGACTTCAGGTGAATTCCACTGAGTTTTCGAAAATTTTACAAAATTCAAAGGAATTTACAGAATTCATGAGAATGTTGACGAATTTGGTTGATTGTGGAAAATATTTTTTTCAATTTTTGTATCTCGTTGGCGTGTGAAGTTACACCAGAGAGTCACAACCTACTGGTAAAGCAAACGGGGGAGAAATTACACGAACGTTGTTTTTTTCAATGCACCTATTAACTTCAAAGATCATGGCGACTTTTCAACTCTGTGTCTGCTGTCAAATTTATTTTGGCGAATAAAGTGCGGTAAGTCGAAAATTCGGCGATTGATTCGCTAATTAATATTGAGTATCATCCTTTCGGAGTATTTGTACCCGGAAATATGCGAGAATTCATTATTTATAGCCGCTTCTGTAAACATAAAGTCAGCAAGTAACACTTCGCCCACGTTACCCTCCTCCAGGGTAAAGTCGGGTATACTTTACTCACTCATCAATTACCCAGCGCGACATTACCCTGTACCCTAGCCGACTTTACCCAGAAATAATGATTACCTGCAACATTGGTTACCCCCAGTTTTTTCTATTATGTGAAGAAGAAAAATTTCTTAAGACATTTTCAACAGTAAATAAATCTTTTCTTATCAATGAAAGGCAAGTTTGTGGCAAAACTCAATTATAACCTCTTGACTCTTGTAAAAAATTAATATAAAAATCAACAAACGCGGACGTCATATATAATATCCACCGTGAACCATACCCCCGCATAGTGGGGCAAAGCGTCAACATTTCTTCCAAAATAGCTTAGAGTCAAAAACTCTGGAGGGCATGTGACACTCATACGATTCCTACGTAACCGACATTTTTTGTTGATTATACCAATTCCACTCAGAATGAGATATCGAGCTGAAAGTTTGAGAAAATAAACAAAAAGGACTGAGAAATGTTTATGCACGTGCCTCATC
The DNA here is from genome assembly GCA_932195095.1 of Andricus curvator. Classification (NCBI taxonomy): domain Eukaryota; kingdom Metazoa; phylum Arthropoda; class Insecta; order Hymenoptera; family Cynipidae; genus Andricus; species Andricus curvator. The sequence continues at coordinate 53,824 of CAKNYM010041508.1, forward strand.
CCTTTTCTTTATTTTTCCAAAATTTCAAATCAATATCTCATTTCATATGGAATTGGTATGATCAAAAAAAAAATGTCGGTACAGTAGGAATGAGATAAGTGTCGCATGCCCTTAAGGGGCCGTACTTAAATTACGTAACAGCTCAAGACGTGGGGAGGGTTACAGCGATTTTTTCACGATTTGTCAAAGTAGGGAAGCTGGGTGGGGGGGGTATTTCATTCATTTATGTCATTTTTAAGAATTCATAAATGAAACAAATAACTTGCAGTAATTGTACAGAAATTTAATATGAATTTAACGTTACGCGCCAAAAAACCTGGTGAGTGAAAAATGAACTTAGCCAACAACAATTTTTAAAAAAAGTCAGGGAATTTGATTAGTCAGCGAAAAGTCAGGGATTAAGAAAAAGCATCTTGTAAAATTCAGGAAATTTCTACAACTTTAAATAACTTTATAAAAGATTCTAGGCTAAAAAAGTTACAAGTTCAAGATTCTGTTTTGTGAATGTTAATATGGTCAAGGAAAATGATAAATTGGTCAGGGAAAAATTAGGGAATTTTCAGAATAATGTTTTGCCGTAACCCTGATATATTGTAGTAGTCAGAGATTTAAACAATTTATAAATTTATCTCCATGCTCCATAATAATTTATCTCGAAAATATATTTATCTCGCGCTTCGCGCTCGATGATGTATTTTTCTCGCGCTACGCGCTCGGTCTTTGTATTTCTCTCACATTTGTGCACAGGCCTTTTAAAATTGAAGGTCAAGGCATCGATAACTGTAAATTAGTGATTGTGAATTCTCTTTTGTTAACGCTCCTTTGCCTTTAACGAACATTCTCATCACATATCTCTTGCTTCGCACTCGATTTTCCCAAAAAAGGGACCTTTTCTACATTATGTTAAAATATATTATGTCAAATGTATATTATATTTGTTTCTGTACCTCGGTCTGCGGCTGCTTATTTAGATATTGCAAAATGAAGTACAAATTTTATTTTTCATGATTACTTCAATATTTGCCAATTGCTATCAAACCTTTTATTGCCAACTTGTGTCACTTTTCGATAAATTTAATTTGTTTATTTTCAATATTATTTTTTACGATATAAACTAAAAATACACATCCTAGCGTAAGGTGGTTTTAAGCAAATTTGCAGATATAATTTATTCGAAAAATTTTGTGAAATAAAATCTTATTGTAGCTAGAGTCCTTTTTCCAAAAAGTTGATTTTTTAATTTTCAATAAATTTTTATTACAAGCGTTTATAATAAATTTGTAGATTCTTTTGGGGTGAAGAACTTTTTTCTATTAATTTTTGTTCATAGCTTGTGTCGTTGGTCCAAAAACTTAATTTTTTTATTTATAATGTTGTTTTTGACGAATAAAACAAAAACTACGCATGTTATCAAGAAATTATCATTAAAAAATGTGTAGCTCTTTTTTGAATGAACAACTTATGTCTCATTATTTTTTTCGTAGCTTGTGTCGTTTGTCCGGAAATTAATTTATTTTTTATTTTTAACGTTTTTTACAGATAAAACAAAAAATACGTGTCCTATGAAAAAGTGATACATAACACATTTGTACATCTCTTCTGGGTGCACAATTTTTTTTCATGCATTTTTTGTCGTATCTTGCATAGTTTGACCACAAAATAGAATGTCTAATTTTTCATTATTTTTTGTGCGATCAAAATTTGAATTTTCGATTTTTCGGAAAACTTCGAAAAGTTGTTATAGTAATGTTATGGGGCCTTCAAAAAGCGACGGTTTTCTTCCCTTGACTTTTTTTCATATCGTGCGTTGTTTGGCTTAAAATGGTCATTTTCGTTTGGTTTTTTGGATTTTGAAAATGCTATAACTCTGATAATTTTGTGTATATTAAAAAAAGCCATTCGGATAAATTATTAAAATTTTGCAGTACTATATATAACTGCACTTCTTTTTAGGCCTAAAAAAAGTGTGCCAAAGCACAATCCAATATGATCAATCTTTCGAAAGTTATCTTGATTATACGATACTACAGACTAGAGACTACAGATAGACAGAAAGATCGCCAGACAGATAGACGGACACCTTCATAAAAATAGTTTTTTTTTACTGAGGCGGTCTCAAAACGTGAAGACTTGATGAAAATCGACTAGGTCAAATCTTACATAAAACCAATTCCTTCTCATTAAGATGGATACAGAAAATGGAAACTGTATTTTTCAACTAGAAAATATCAACTTTTAACCAAACATGCTATAGTTAAATTTTCAGCCGAATTTTCAACCAAAATTATAAATCTTCAACTAGGATAGTTAGATTTCCAGTTAAAAAATAAAGTTTTCAACCAAAAAAAATGATTTTTCAACAAAATAGCTAAATTTTCAACGAAAAAGATGAATTTTCAACTAAAAAAGATAAGTATATAATGAAAGTGTATAAAATTGAATTTTGTATAGTAGAATATTATAATATCAATTATTATTATATTAATTATTATAATAATTACAGTTATTGCATAATTTCAAGTGATAAGAAATAACGAAAAGATAAAAGTAGGCCATAACAAATAATGTCACCTTCGTTTTCTAAAAATATGATGTTGTTATCTAAAATCTGGAAATGTGTCATTGAAAATGTGTGTTGGTGGAAACTGAATTACCTGGCATCAAGAGAATATGAAACAAACGGTTTCCGTTTAAATATTTTTGTGAATGGATTGAATAAATAATCACATATAAGATAATACATTAAATAAAGAATATTTTCATTATATTAATGTGATATTTATTATTTTTTGTTTCATAATATAACCTTTTTTTCAAGAGTTTTATTAATTTCATTAATTCATTATTAATTTTGTGGGACAGAAAATTGCCGAATTATAACATATTCGACACTGACAAGTTCCTGCCCACGTGAAAAAATTCTACGGAAAGCGTTCTACGGAAATTCCATGTGGAAATTCCATACGGAAATTCTACAAACATTTCTACGAACTAATTTTGGATTAGGTTTGACTTGCGGTGATGAACTCCGAACATCACACCCTTGAGTAGGTTCCTCGAAGACACGAGATTGAGCCAATGCACCAGGTGTAAAAAACACATCTTCTCCGGGGAAGTCTGGGTTTTACAGTACTTTAGGGTCCCTAGAGTAAGTTCCTCGAAGACACGAGATTGAACCAATGTACCAGGTGTAAAAAACACATCTTCTCCGGGGAAGTCTGGGTTTTACAGTACTTTAGGGTCCTTGGAGTGGGTTTCTCAAGGACAAGAGATTGAATCAATACCTCAGGTGTAAAAAAAAATCTTTTTCAAGGACGTCTGGTTTTTACAGCACTTTAGGGTCCCTGAAGTAAGTTCCTCGAGGACACGAGATGGAACCAGACTTCCCCGAAGAAGATGCGCTTTTCACACCTGGGGCATTGGTTAAATCTCCTGTCGGCGAGGAACCCACTCCAGGCACTCTGAAGCACTGTGAAAACAAGACTTCCCCGAAGAAGCTGTTGTTTTACACCTGGAGCATTGGCTGGATCTCGTGTCATCGAGAAACCCACTCTAAGCATCCTAAAGTTCTGTCAAAGCCAGACTTCCCAGAAGATGATGTGTTTTTTACACCTAGGGCATTGTTTGGATCTCGTCTCGTCGATGAACTTACTCCAGGGACCCTAAAGTACTGTAATAACCAGACTTCCCCGAAGAAGATGTGTTTTTCACACCTGGTGCATTGGTTCAATCTCGTGTCTTCGAGAAACCTACTCCAGGGACCCTAAAGTACTGTAAAAAACCAGACTTGCCCGGAGGAAATGTGTTTTTTACACCTGGTGCATTGGTTCAATCTCGTGTCTTCGAGGAACTTACTCCAGGGACCATAAAGTACTGTAAAACCCAGACTTCCCCGGAGAAGATGTGTTTTTTACACCTGGTGCATTGGTTCAATCTCGTGTCTTCGAGGAACCTACTCCAGGGACTCTAAAGTACTGTAAAAAACAGGACTTCCCCGGAGAAGATGTGTTTTTCACACCTGGTGCATTGATTCAATCTCGTGTCTTCGAGAAACTTACTCCAGGGACCCTAAAGTACTGTAAAAAACCAGACTTCCCCGGAGGAAATGTGTTTTTTACACCTGGAGCATTGGTTCAATCTCGTGTCTTCGAGGAACCTACTCCAGGGACCCTAAAGTACTGTAAAAAACCAGACTTTCCCGGAGGAAATGTGTTTTTTACACCTGGTGCATTGGTTCAATCTCGTGTCTTCGAGGAACTTACTCCAGGGACCCTAAAGTACTGTAAAACCCAGACTTCCCCGGAGAAGATGTGTTTTTTACACCTGGTGCATTGGTTCAATCTCGTGTCTTCGAGGAACCTACTCC
>CAKNYM010041508.1:58199-72198 GCA_932195095.1 Andricus curvator
ACACCTGGTGCATTGGTTCAATCTCGTGTCTTCGAGGAACCTACTCCATGGACCCTAAAGTACTGTATAAAACCAGACTTCCCCGGAGAAGATGTGTTTCTGACACCTGGTGCATTGGTTCAATCTCGTGTCTTCGAGGAATTTACTCCAGGGACCCTAAAGTACTGTAAAACCCAGACTTCCCCGGAGAAGATTTGTTTTTTACACCTGGGGCATTTGTTCAAGCTCGTGTCCTCGAGGAACCCACAGCAGGTGCAAGGTTTTGACATGGGTAGCATAATTTTCTCGAAGAAGATGCTGTGCGCATACCTGGTGCAAGGGTGTGATGTCCGGAGTGTGATTTCCGAGAGCCCAGTTCATCACCGGAATAAAAAGTTAATCCAAAATTAGTTTTTAGAAATGTTTGTAGAATTTCCGCATGGAATTTCCACATGGAATTTCCACATGGAATTTCCGTAGAACGCTTTCCGTAGAATTTTTTCACGTGGGTGACAATAGAAAATTTCCGAATTTAAATAATGAAAAAATTGTTTTTTGATTAATATCATTGATTCAAAATACAGTAATTAAATGTTTTCCTCTAACATATTTTTTTGAATGCTCAATATAATTTTATAAATTATCTTTCAAATTTAAAGTTACGAAAATTTTCAAAAACTTACTTCAAGTTTTTTTTAAATTTACATGGTAGTTTTTTTTAATTATTGCTCTTGTGATAAAAAATTCAAACAAACAAAAAATTGCATTGCAACGAAAAATCATTCCTTTGAAGCAAATACTTTTGATTCAAAAAAATTTGTTTGGATTTAAAAAAATACATTTTAAAGTACTACATGAATCTTTGAACTAAGGAGAATGTATATTTTGTAATTCAAGATTCTTTCCTATCACCCGTTATATTATTAATGTTTTTATTTTTTCTCATATTTCTTTATTTTTCATTTTGTTCTAAACCCGAAATAATTTTTTTTTCTATGGAAAAAACAATTTCTTCAGCCTCTAATTGGTATTCTTTTTTAAATCAAAATAACATGACTATGTGAAAATAGGCCACATCACCTTCAAAATCATGACGTATTTACAAAACTTTAAAAGATTCTAAATGAAAAAACAAGTATCACTTCTAAATTTAATCTCTGTAGCCTTACTTTATTCACATTCAAAATAATCAATTTTATATGTGTTGGACTCAATAGCCTTCTTTCAATGAGAGAGTTAAAACTGTCAAATAATATTCTCAACAATTTTCACTTTTCGAGGTCATTGATTTATACAAAAATAAAACTTACGGATAAAATCAAGATTTTGAGACGTTCGAGTTTAAATAATGTTAAGTTTGTTTGATTTTAAAATTATATACATATAATTTTCCAAAGTTTCTTGAGAAAATTTGAAAATTTGAAAACTCTAATTTTTTGGACTTGATACCCACGGAGACTTTTGATTTACACATCGAGAACTACCAGGAAACAAAGTTTCCGAATTATTAGCTGAGAGCTATTTCCCACAAGGATTCTGTGGGGTCCTTTATCATGAATTACATTTTTGGGGATTTTATTATCAAAAAGGAACAAGAATTTGAAAGTACGTCTGAGAGAACTTCTTCAAGTACCTGCATGGATTTTAACATTTCAATAATTTATGTTAAAAGTAATGAAAATGATAAAATGTAAAAATAAGACAGTACGAATAGTAGAAAACGTATACATTAGGGTGGTCCAAAAATGCATTGCAAAATCCCATTTATGTAATTAACATGGGGAAATATTGGATTTTCGAAAAATTGAACTTATACTTCAGGGTTTGATCGAAACGTGCCAAAATTTTTAGGGATTGAAGAGGAGTAGATACCTATGAAATTTAAGGATACTAATAACTTTCATTTTTAACCCACCCTTACCCCTCCCACAGCGCCCCAAATATGACCCAAAAATAAAAAAACTACATTTTTACGTATTATTGTTACTTTTCAGCAATTTCCGTCGTCTTTTTCATACAAATAATTACTAATGGATAATTTGAATATTTTCCATGACTTTTTAAACAATTTTTATTTGTTTAAATAAATGTAACTTATTTAAACAATTATTTATTCCCAAAAAATGTAAAAAATAATCGTATTTTCTAAGTTAAATGTAATAGTTTGTCATTGTTCGGAGTAGTATTTTTTTTTAAAAACATCATGTAATTATTTAAACAATTACTTATTGTTTATTCTGAAAATTTCTAAGAATTAACCCAGAGATGTCCACTTTTTTCTCAAATGGGAATCCTATCCTACTTTTTGTTGAATAATTATATAATTTTGATACATATCTTTTAATGTTTAATAAATTTCTATTTGTTTAAACAATTTTGATTTGCTTAAGCAGTTTTTTTTCGATAACTTGCAAAAAAAAAAAAAAAATACATATAATTATTTTTCTGACTGTATAGTGTACAGAAAGAATATGGTAATCATTTTTCAATTGTTTAAACAAATATAATTTGTTTAAACAATTATTTTTCCAAACATATTTTTTATATCGTATTTTCTGAATGAAGCATAATATTGAATGATTGCGAGGAGTAATAAATTCTGCTAAAAACTTTATGTTATTGTTTATAAAATTACTTATTGTTTTTTTTTCAAATTTCCTTCAAATTGAGTATGGATGGTTTACATCTTCATATTTTTACAATCTTTATCATAATTATATTATAACAAAGCACATTCACTAATGCAAATTTTGATTCAAGTTTCAACAGATTGCTTTTTTACATTTTCATACTCGTTATAAATATTAAAACGTGTCGCTGATTTTCGTTTTAGCTTCATACGTTTATTTATAAGACTGTTTTCAAATTATTTCTGTAATTCACACATGCAGCGTTAAACTTGTTTCAAATTAGCCCCTCGAAGACCTTTTAAAAATGGAGGTGATTGTGACGTTTTTACCAGAATTTACTACTCCTCGAAATCCTTCAATATTATGCTTAATTCAGAAAATACGATTTAAAAAATATTTTTGGAAGAATTATTGTTTAAACAAATTATATTTGTTTAAACAATTAAAAAATGGTTAATATATTATTTCTGTTCACTATACAGTCAGAAAAATAATTATATGTATTTTATTTTATTTTTTTTAAGTTATCGAAAAAAAACTGCTTAAGAAAATCAAAATTGTTTGAACAAATAGAAATTTATCAAACATTAAAAGATATGTATCAAAATTATCTAATTATTCAACAAAAAGTAGGATAGGATACCAATTTGAGAAAAAAGTGGAGATCTCTGGGTTAATTTTTAGAAATTTTGAGAAAAAACAATAAGTAATTGTTTAAATAATTACATAATGTTTTGAAAAAAAATTACTACCCCAAACAATGACAAACTATTACATTTCAATCAGAAAATACGATTATTTTTTACATTTTCGGGGAATAAATAATTGTTTAAATAAGTTAAATTTGTTTAAACAATTAAAAATTGTTTAAAAAGTCATGGAAAATATTCAAATTGTCCACTAGTAATTATTCGCATGAGAAAGTCGACGGAAATTGCTAAAAAGTAACAATAATACGTAAAAATGTAGTTTTTTTATTTTTGGGTCATATTTGGGGCGCTGTGGGAGGGGTAAGGGTGGGTTAAAAATGAAAGTTATCAGTATGCTTTTTTTTCATAGGTATCTACTCCTCTTCAATCCCTGAAAAGTTTGGCACGTTTCGATCAAACCCTGAAGTATGAGTTCAATTTTTCGAAAGTCCAAAATTTCCCCATGTTGATTAAATGGGATTTTGAAGTGCCCGGTGGCACGTGTTAACATTCGAATTTCGAAAAAAAAAATTAGGGATTTTTTTTCTCCGGAAATGGAAACTTTTTTGGGGGGTTTGCCCTGTAGCTCGAAAAGCGTGTTTTGGACCACCCTAATATACATAGATGTTGTTTTTAATTAAAGGAATCAGTTCAATGAATCAGTTTCATGAAAACTTTTTTTTATCAGAAAAATCAATTTCTATTTTAGAGGAATAAAAAAACATTTAGCGAGCCTGTACTATAATTTATTATTATTATTTTTATTTTGAGCCCAAAAACCTCCCTCTAACGGTGGATCATGTATTTTGCGGTAAAATAATCGTAATTATTACTTTGTAAGGCTTCGTAGCCCCGGGCAGAAAACTTTATACTTATAGTGTCGGTAGGGTGTTCGTCCGTCCACCGCAATTTTTTTCCTCGGAGGAGAAGTGAGGGGAAATGAGTGGTGCGGAAGTAGGGAAAGTGGAATGAGTAGGGGAAGTGAGGGGTGGGCTAGTAGGGTAGGGTGGTTGAGTAGAAGTATGGAAGTGATGGCTGGTAAAAGAAAGTAAAGGAAGGACGATGTTAGGTATAGAAGTGAGAAGAGGGGGAAGTATTGGGGACAGAAGTTAAGGAAGGGAGGGGAAACGATGGATGAAATGAGAGATGAGGAAGTAGAGGTACCCAGGGTGAGTAGCGGTGGGAAGGTATGGAAGGCGGATGTTTGAACGACTTAATTAACGTCGCAATAGGCTTCGTTTGTCGTTCGTCTATTCTTTTATCAAATAATCATTGTTTAAACTATGTTTATTTGCTTGAAAGATCAGTTTCTCTTCATAAAATTGACTATTTCCGCAAAGAAAATTCCTGGTATGCTTTTTTTGGGCCACCCTAATGTATTTTCCATGAGAAAGAAAATACATTTTTTTAGAAACGTTAATATTAGGTGAAATGAGTTACACTAGAGTCCCACTATAAGGGTTCCCGAGATAAGTGACCAGGCGATCCAAGGGGACGAGAGGGAAGCGTTTGTAAGGTCAGCGGAGTTGCGATGTATACGGTTCGGCGCTACCAAAAGCCACAAGAAAGAAAGAGAAGAAGAACGGTTTGTTTGAGTCCCGAGATAGTGCGAAGCGATAAAAGGTACCCTCGAAACCGCTACTGTAGCGGGACACTAGTGTAATAGTAAACATGTCTGAAAAAAACCCCATAAGTGAAAAATTCAGTTTTTCTAGTTTTTGGCGCTAATTATTATTTTTTGAGGTTTCTTTTGGTAAAAATTGTTTGTAATACATGAAATATTACTTTTGGTGGGAAATTAGATGTTTAAAAAATGCCTAAACAAGCTTCTATTCTTTATAGCACTTTTCTCTTAGAATAGAGTTAGAAACTCTCGGTTTTCTCTAAATTTTTTTATTCAATTTGAAAAGAAAAGTAGAATTGACCAAAAAATTAAATTTCAATCATAAATTTCACGTGAAGTTCTGATCCGAAAAATACCATCAGAATAACCCATACATATACGATATTTTAATATATGATTGCTTTAGTGTTATATTATATTTTACTTACGAACGGAATGGAACCATATCAGAGAGATACAGGGCAGAGTGAAGATAGACAACCTCATTCTGCTTGTGACACAGATCTGATTTTAATAAATTTTTTGATGCTACTGACAACGTGCTGATTTTTTTGCCTGTATATATACCAGTCATTATCTTATTATTGACAGAAATGATTATCTACATTCAGGCGGTGGGGAGGTCTTGAGAAAGAAAACTGTTGCCCAATGGAACGTTTCCTGTTGTGCAATAACCAGACTTCATTTATTTCTCTTGAATACAATATCTGCGTATATTTTGAAAATCTATTATGGCCAACGGCCATACCACGCTGAAAACCCCAGTTCTCGTCAGATCACTGAAGTTAAGCAGCGTTGGACGCGGTTAGTACTTGGATGGGTGACCATTCAAGAATCTGACATGAGTGCTGTTGGCACATCGTGGGTGTGGTGAGCCCACACTTGTAGTTATTTATAACTACAAGAAAAACCTAGAAACACTACCCGAATCGGGTAGTGTCACGCCTACCCTGAAAGGGAAATGGTTTAATGGTATATATATATTTATTGCGTTTCTCGAATTTTAAGACGTGAAGTTCTTGCAATAACTTCAGAAAAAATACGGTTATTATAAATCTTTGACAAAAAGTTATAAAATATGAACTATGGATTTTTTGAAGAAAAAAAAACTTTTCTTATTCCCGTATTTTTTCAAAATTATTTTCAGCTAACATTTTGAAACTTTGCTCAAAATTATACTTGGATTGAAGCATTTTATTGTAGTATGTTGGCAAGGAACCTCGCAAGCAATTAAATTATTCTCAATTTTCAGGGCTCAAAAGTTAAACATTCGGGATGACTGACAAATTCCGAAAATTAAAATTCCACGCAGTAGAATTCCCAAATTATAAAATTTCCTATTTCCCAATTGATATTGTGAAATTCCCGAACAGTTTTGTAATTTTTAAATTAATTCTTAGAAAATAAGTATATTTAACAATTAGAAAGATAGTCAGGTACACTAGTGTGGTCGAAAAAGAAACAAAAATTCAAATTTCTTTTGGGATAATGCCTTATTTTGTGCAGTTTCCAAAAAAATGCGTACTTGTTCTTTTTGGATCAGAAGCGTTGAATTTTTAACCAAACTAGTTGAATTTTCAACAAAAAGATAAATTCTTAACAAAACTGTTAATAGTTATAATTGATTAAATTGAACTATATAATTATAGTTTTAAGGTTAACTTTAACAAAAATGTTAAAGTGTTAATAATGGTAAATAGTTTATACTAAAAAAAAAATTATTTCAAACATAAGCATTGGAATAAATAATACAATAATATTGCAGGACTTAATGTAAAAAGTAGAGAAATCACGATTTCTTTTAGACCACGCATAATTTTTTGAGGAAATAAATAAATCAAATAAATTTTTGAAAAAAAAACATTTCCGCTTCCTTCCGGTTTCTAAACATTTATCATAGTCATCCCATCTAAACAAAAAAAATAGGTGAAGCGGAATTTTCGAAAACCTCGCACTCATCGTTGTTGACTTCCTGATCAGTTGCATACTGCTTGAAGGTGACTGTTTTTTCTTTTAAATTTTTGTTTCTGAAAAAGAAACTTTCAAATTATAAATGTTGAAAAATTTTAATAAATCAAAATTTCCAGAAAATTCATTTTATTTGGTGACAACATTTATTTCTGAAAGTTCCTCAAGTTTATTGTTAAAATAGACAATTTTAGCTGTATTTTTTTTTAGTATTGGGGAATATTTCTGTTCTTAACATTTTGCTATTAAACTATTATTTGTAAACTTTTTCACATTTTCAAAGAGATGAGGAAAAAGAATTTGGAATATTTTAAGAGATTTTTTTTGAATTTTTGTGGAGTCTTTGAATTATTTCAATATATCTTTCAAAGTTTTGGAATTTTTAAAATGATTCAAAAATAATTTAAAATTTTAAATGATTTAAAGAAATTTAAAATAAAATCCAGATTTTTTATGATTTTGAAAAAAAATTGGAAAATTTGGGAGGATTTTGAAAAGTTTTGAGACAATAAGATATTTTTTGTGAGATTTCAGGGAAAATTTAAATTTATTTTTCATTTTGAAAAATTAATTATAAGGAAGTATTCAAAAATATTTTGAAACATTTGAAATGATTTCCTGAAAATACGGAGAAGAATGTAGAAGATTTTGAAGAAAAATTGGTCAATATTGCAGCCCAATATAATTAAAATAGCTGTGAATTCGATTTCAAGTGTTTCCACTTTGTTTGTATTTATGATTATATTGTGCTCATTGCACGAGCACTTTGCTACAAAGACAAATCGACAAATCAAATTTTGAATTCGAAATGATAATTTTTCGAGCTGGAAAAGGGAAGGGAAAAGTTCTGTAGCACACTATCCCTTTTCCAGCTTTATGATTTCTTTACAAAAACTGTCAGAATTATTCTATTTGAAAATTTATGATCAAAAAGTCTTTTCTATTCCTGCATCAATTTTGAATTATGTCGATGGAAAAAGCTTTTCTTTTTGAAACAAATGATTCAAATATTATAAATGAGCATAACTTCCTTAATCTTCAATAAAGTGTATTAATATTATAGTTCAATCGATTCTTATCGAAGCAAAGAATCTTTTATATTGCTGCATCAACTTTGAATTATGTGGAAGAAAAAAGTTTTACTATAAAAAACCGATTTTAAAAATATTATTGAGTGCTAAAAAAATTCAATAAATATTATTAGAAATCCGTTGGTGAGTTTTAAGATATTACACACACAAATCCGCACAATGTAGTTAAATTTTTTACAAAAATATGTAGTATTATCTAATAATTAAGTTTCAGACTCAATTTTTTTGCATTTTTATAAGCAGATGGCTACTACACAACAAAGAAACGTAGTAGGCGACATTTTCCTTAGAGGAAATTTTACTGTACACGTATGCGTCAAAATAGTCTCTATAGAAAATTTCAAAAGTTTTTTCCGTTGTACATCAAACAGTATGGAAATTTTTTGAGCTTTTAATGGTGTTGCGCAAATAATGATCTTCCCTTGTCAGATTATTTTTTGTTTTTTTACATTCTCAGTCTAATGAGAAGGTATTGGTTTTATGTAAAATTTGATATAGTCGGTTTTCATCAAGTCTCCACGTTTTGAGACCTCCTGAGTCAGAAAAAACGATTTTTATCAAGGTGTCTGTCTGTAGTCTGTCTGTAGTCCGTAGTCTGTCTGTCTGTCTGTAGACATGATGACTTTCGAAAAAATGATCAGATTTGATTAAGCTTTGGCACACTTTTTTATGGCCTACAAAGAAAGAACGTGTTCGTTAACCAGCTATTTTGGATAAAAATTTAAAAAGTGAGCACATTTTGAAAATTTTTGAGACCACTTTTTTTGAAGATTTGAAAATTCTATGTACGGTTATCAGTAGTACGCAAAATGACGAACAAAATATCCTACTTAGTTTTCGTGATAAAAAAAAAATACTGGAGTAATACCATTTTCAAAATTCCAAAAAACAAACGAAAATGAACATTTTAAGCCGAAAATTCTTAAATGTTCTTCATTTAATTACTTTCACTGTGCAAAAAATATTCTTCAATATCAACTTTCACATTCAAATCTTCATGTAGTGAATGTTTGGGACGACTAAAAAATCCCGAAAAATAAAATTCCCGACACTGTCAAGTTCCCGAATAATAAGATTTCTGAATTGAAAAATTCCTGAGTAATGAAATGCCTGAATTATTAAATTCTCAAATAATAAAATTCCTGCATTTAAACATTCTAGAGAAATAAAATATCAACAGTTTCTAATATTACCGAATTTGAAAATTCCTGAATAATACAATTCGCGACAGAAAATTGCTGAATTATAAAATAACCGAACTAGAAAATTTCCGAATTTGAACATTTGAAAATAATTGTATACTTATGATGAATTTAATTAAAATACAGTAGTTAAATATTTTTAATGCAAAAATTATTTTTTATATTTAAAGTTTCTAAAATTATTGTTTGAATTTCAAGTAACAATAGTTAAAGAAAATTTTCATTCAGGAATATTTTTTTTCTGTTATTACTATTTTAAATTCAGAAAATAATTTTAGAAACTTTAAAAATTTGAAATATTTTTTCAAATCAAAATATTAGATTATTATATTTTCAATAAATGAATAATATTTATAAAAAAAATTTTCAATTGTTCAAATTCAGGAATTTTCGAATTCGAATATTTGGCAATTTACTGTCGGGAATTTTCAAATTCGATAATATTTTAAACTGTTGGGAATTTTATTATTCGGGAATTTTCAAATTCGGTAATATTATAAACTGTTGATATTTTATTTCTCGAGAATGTTTGAATGCAGGAATTTTATTATTTGAGAATTTTATAATTCAGGCAATGAAATGCCTGAATTTCGGGAACTTGACAGTGTCGGGAATTTTATCTTTCGAGATTTTTTAGTCGTCTCAAACATTCAATACATTAAGATTTGAATGTGAAAGTTGATATTGAAGAATATTTTTTGTCACACAGTGAAAGTAATTAAATGAATAACATTTAAGAATTTTGATTGAAGATTCCCCCCCCTACCCCCCAAAAAAGAAACAAAAAATAATCTGACAAGGAAAGATCATTACTTGCGGAACACCATTGAAAGCTCAAAATATTTCAATACTGTTTGATGTCCAACGGAAAAAAACTTTTGAAATTTTCTATAGAGACTATAGAATTCAGTCAGATCTTTGGGCTTGGGAGAAACCTGAATGTTGATGTTTCTCCGGGTCTTGAAGCATCGTTCTCCCTCTATTGGATGCCTGTTCGAGGCTGGTCTCAGTGTCGCCTCTCTTTCTCTGTTGCCGGCTTGTTCTGGCTGCGGTTGTGTAGGTGCTCCGCTTATATAACCCCTTTTCCGGAGGTCCTCGGCACGGTTTCGCAGCCGTTTTTGCGAAAAATCCGAGAGCTCTGGGTGTTTCTCGCACCACAGAGCATGCAGTCGCGCCATGTAACCTTTTCGTTCAGGGGCCATACTGGTATCGTAGCACTCCAGCAGGTCGTCCCTGAGTCGATCCGTCCACTCAAAAGTAACGAGATTCCGCCGGTCAATCGCATTGACTCCGTCTTGATTGGCTCCCCCAACTCTAGGGTAGTCGGCATTGTTGTCCGACCCATTGTCGGGAGCCCTGCGCGTTCGATTGTTTTGAACCGCACTTCCTACAACCATGTTTGTTGTTGTCATTGTTGTTCCCACGAGCAGCTAGGGAAAAGGGTTAGTCCATCCTTGTAGAGCCCCGCGTGCAAGGATAAGGCTGATACTCTGAGAGGTCGCCCGGTATCCCAGAGTCACCGTTTGAGACACCACACCCAGGTGCCATTCAGCTTTCGGCACGGTTGTTACGCCTCCGCTTGGGGGTTATTCCTTCGGGACCATCCCTGGACAATTGTCCGCGACTGCTTATTAATTATTGTAACCATATTCAGCAGAAACCCTTGGTACAGGGCCCCTCTATCCGCAACCCGAGGACGCGTCTGGTGGCTTTGTCATAGGCCCTTCGGTTCGAATCCCAAGGAATCAAAACTTTTTGATAACTTGAAAATCGTGGCTTCCAGGGGAGCAGATATCGGTATATATATATATATATATATATATATATATATATATATTTTATAATTAAAAAGTAAAATTTAACTAAGTATGTTCGAGTGAAATTTTACAGATTCGATTGACGAAAAGTAAACCCCTCAAGATTAGTAGAAAATTACAAATTCGAGTAGTCGAGATATTTGTTAATTCAATACTGTACAGTAATCAATAGCTTTATGCAAATAAATAAATGTACTTTGGACCGTATATGATAATTAGAAAGAGGTTATAAAAATGGAAAATGTGAAAAATAGAGAAGTTTAATAAAACGACGAGATGGTTTAACATTCTTAACTCTATGGAAATAAAAAGAAGGCCATATTGTGAAATAGTAAACGAGACGCTAACTGCATTCAATTTAAAATTGATTCAAAAATGATCTGATTGCTTGAACAAGGTGAAGAAAAATAAAATTGTCTTACAATCTTAAAATGACCACAAATCAATGGGCTCAAAAATACACATCCAGTGGAACCTTTGTAAAAATTATTTGCATTAAATAAGGATGAAATTGAGCTTCTCAAGAAGTTTATTTTTATTTTATAGCATTCTTTTTACCGTCAAAGGTACTCTATTGATTTTCTAAGTCATAATTTGTAAAACTTAACTTAACTTAATGACTTCATCATCTTAATTAGAACTGAAGATAATATGGTTGTATATTTATGTAAAAAAAAACTTGTAATATTTTAAGTTTCCCTACTGTGAGCCATACAAAATTTTCTGCCACTTTGGTTCCAGGCTTATGAACGTGCAACGATTTCACCTTCAAAATGATCACTTATTCATTGAAATACCATTTTGTCTCCACTCACTTCTTCAACATCAAAGCATTTCCAAGAGAGGGAAAAGGCTCTAATTAAGCACTGTTAGTAGAAAAGGATTCCTCTGCTGTTGGGATGTGACTCAAACTCCCACCACACAGTGCGGGCCAGCACAAACATCAACGGCAGAGAATGATATTGATTGAATACCTAGCGGGTACTAAGCTGGAAATCCTTAATCAAGCTGATACCCCACTTTCCAGACTAAAATTAGGAGTAAGTTTCGCGATTTGCCCCTATGCTCAGAAGAATTGAGGAGCAAGATAGGGGGCTGGAAGATCTGGGAAGAGAAGTCTCTCTCGAACCAGAAATATATCTTGTTTCAGTTAGACCTAGGAAAGCCGGCGGTTTCAAAGATGACAAACTCCCGAGAAGACACTTTGAGACTCATACAAAGAAAAACTCAAAGGCAGGCTCGTGAATTTCTCGACAAGCTACGGTACTCTACATGAGTTAGAGCACGCCGTGTATTCTCTGCCTTCGGGCAAGGACATCTACAAAACGGCTTAGTATGAATACAATTGACATTAGAACTTACAAATATAAAGATTGCGGGGGCTTTGGTGAGAAATCTGAGAAAATTCCAGATGCAGCGAGGCTCCACAAGATCCTGGGAAAAAATTCGAAAGCTCGAATCGTGCTCATAAAGCTCGATGATGGCGAGTTTGCCGAAGATGTAGAACACACACTGAATCACCTGATGGAAGTCCACTTCCCAGTTTTTCAGGGAATGCAAACTAACTGAGAGGAGGCAGGCTGGAGCCAGAAAAGGGAGAAGGTAGACTAGAATTTTGCCGCCAAAATCATTTATATCATAAAGGCGAAAAGGGTCATTGGGTCCCGACGATGCACCGAGAATACTGGGTACAAACCTATTGGTGCTAAGAGGCAATAGCAATCTTGGGCTATGCGTACAGGATGAACAGAGCCAGGAAAATCGTGGTAATATCCAAGAAAGACTAAAGGATTGTATTTCAGATGTAGCAGTGATGATGAAACATCCCTGTATATGGTATGCCAGTGTCAGTTCCTAACATAAGCCTTCCTATCTCTCTAAATCTAAATTAGTGTAATTACACTAATTACTAGCAAAATGATTAAAGCAAAGTGAGCTGTTGAAGATTAGTAAAAAATTAATAATTAAATTATTATAAATATTTACTGAATCGATAGTGAAAAAATTCTAATTTCTTAGGGAAAGTATATAAATTTATTTAGGGAAGTGGGCAACCCTGAAAATTAATACATTGAAGGTTGTAGTAATGGAAAGCGTGCCAAATAGGGGAGTTCAATAAAAGTAACACGATCATGCAACATTTTCAACTTTATTGAAACAAGTTATTACAAATCTTGTCGGTAATTTTGGATTCAAATAGAAAAGAGGTTTACTTAATTGCTGAATAACATAATAGAATGAAATTTAATTGAAGCCTTGGCAGCGATAACATTGGCCTATGGTGTGGGCAGTTATTCTTAATTATTTCATCATCTTGATCTTTATTTGATTCTGTAAAAAAAAAATGTATAAAGTTTATTATTTTAAATATAAGAACATGTGTCATTTGGAACAACTCAATAGCTTAGTCTATATTATTAGGGCAAGATATATTGTACATACATTACGGTGGCCCAAAAAAACAAAAGTTATACATTTCTTTGACGCCTCTCCCCCCACCATTTTCGCAGGTTTACGAAAGAAAAGAAAATCTGTATTTTTGGTTTTTAGTTTTCAGTTTCAACAGATGCCGCCTAACCCTAGAAGTTTCCCATAAGAATAACATGGGGAAAAACACATTTTTGTCAATTCCGTCGAAAACGTGAAGATGTATGATAAAGTATAGGCTATACTTTCATGATCTGAAGAAAACTTTTTCAAAGAATACGAATCCATCATGAATTTTTAATTTCAACTCCTCGGAGCCTCTCCCATTGAGCTCCAAAAACTACCCCATGCAAGTGCAATAAGAACTTTTCGGGATATTACACTTAATTACACTGTAAAAACTATGGTTCCATTTTAATTGAGCATCACTTTTTTCGCGTCCTGTTATAATACCAAATCGTCTTGTTTTGATGCCATCGTTCGCACTATTTTACTTTGCTAACTTCAGATTGAAAAGTGGTACGTACTAGAGAAATAAAATAATGCACAGGGAGTATTGTTTTAATTGCTTG
>CAKNYM010041508.1:77198-92567 GCA_932195095.1 Andricus curvator
TCAATACCGAAAACTAGCCTTGAAAGGATACTTTTTTTTTACAGTGATTACTTCTTTCTTATTTTTTATAGATCCTCATGAGCAAACAAATTGCAAAATTGTACGTATCTTCAATTTACTTTCAGTTGTTTAAACAATTTTTTTGTTAAAAAATTTTTATTTCTATAGAATATCGCTAATTAAGGGTACTTTTTAAATATTATAGTCTATTTTATGAACTTGCAGATTTCATTTTTCTACTTAAATTGTTTTCTTATTGTTTGAACAATTTATATTTGCTTAACTCCAAACTTTTAACGGAAAAAGCTAGAAAATCGTACTTTCCTCCTAGTTTTCTTAACAAGTGTCCAAATTTTAGCCTAACTATTACTTCTTTCAAGATACTTCATATTGTTGAAACAATTTTTATCAATTTAAATAATGTATTATTTTGTAATATCGCGAACTAATGGTATTATCTGCATGCCTCGGCCTCATTTATGAATGTGAAGACTGAATTATTTAATTTTAGTTGTATATTTGTTGTTTACACTACTTATAATTGTTTAAATATAACTTTTCACAGAAAAAAGACAGAGAACTGTTTGTTTATAAGATAAATTTTTTTTTTAAACAAATAAAAATTGATTAAATTATTAGCAATAGGTTAGAAAATCTAGGATTTAGGAGAACGTAATGGAACATATTGAAAAAATAGCAACACAATTTCTCTACCTTTTTTTGTCCAAAGTTTCATTTACACAATTAAGAATTGTTTGATCAAATAAATATACAACAAAAATAAAATAATTGGCTCTTCAAATGTTGAAATGCTCAAATATCGATACTTAACAATTTGAATAAAAAAATACATTTTTAAAGTTAATTAAATGGACCATTGTATTAATAAAATACCAATATTTCGCGATATTCTAGAAAAATGAAATTGTTTACATAAACAAAAATTGTTCAAACAAACAAAAATTAATTAATGAGTACGTAAAATCTTGTAATTAATTTGTTTATGAGGTTTTATGGAAAAATAAGAAAAAAAGTAATAATTAAGGGCTATATTTCAAAAAATCCTGATTGCACTTTCACAGGGTAGTTTTTGGGGCGCCATGAAAGGGGCTTAGGGGGGTTCAAATTAAAAATTGATTATGGATTCGTATTCTTCGAAGAGTTTATTCATAAGGTCATAGAAGTATAGCCGATACTTTATTCTACATTTTCAGGTTTAGGACGGAATTTACAAAAATTTGTTTTCCTCATGTTCTTCTTATGGGAAAATTCAAGGGGGCGGATCAATAATAATTGCAATAATCATACATTTCCGAAATGACAAATTAATAAACACCTTATTAGTGGTCACACACCATTTAAGTCAGGTGTTTTTTTGAAATTTTTGGCCCCCCATGTAAGATAAAAGAGATTTGCCCCCCCCCCCCTCCCGTTTTACTATGATTTTATAAACATAGGGATTGAGCATACATAAAAAATATGAACTTAGTTATTTGAATAAGCGTAAAACCTTAATAAATTTATTCTGAAACTACAGAATGTGATAATAACAATATGTGGGCGACCACATGAAAATGGCCCTTATGGTCAGTTCTACTTTTGAAGATATTCGCGTTTTCCAAGTTGATGTAAAAATAATTATTTTTGGATTCGAGTAAGCGATGTTACTGGGGGGCCTACAGTGAATTAATTGGGTCTTTACTCATATCCAGATAGTAACCGGAAGTAGGTATATGTCATGCTGCAAGCAAAAATATAACGTGTGTGCTTATGTCACTTGCCAAGTTTGAACGCGTTTTTCTCGAAAAACGATTTTTCGAAGTCTCAACTTCAAAAATGCCCCGGTGACTCATTTTCCAACTTATAGGATTCATTTTGGACCTAAAGTGTTGGAAATGAATCCGACCAATATTTTGCTTGTGAACGGCTAAACGGATTTTGACGATTCTCACGTTGAAATTTTTGTTTAAAAACGTACATTCCAGAAATCTTTCTTCTAGATTTCTTCTCAGAGCATGCTGTGCGTCATCCGATTTAAAAGAATAGTACTTACGATTCTTTTAAATAAAGTTCTATTTGTATATAAAGATTGATAGTTTTTCAAGGCAATTAAATGTTTTTATATTTTGAAGAAAGATTTTTGGAATGTAGGTTTTTAAACAAAAATTTCATCGTAAAAATCATCAAAATCCACTTAGCTATTCACAATAAAAATGTTCATTGGATTGTGACATTGAATTTTCATTGTTAATAAGTTTTGAAACAAAAATTTTGTGTTCGATCAGAAATTGGAAAAATCTTTCAGAACAACTAATTCTTTCCAAAATTGAATTTGCTTGATAAAAAAGTCATCTGTCTAAATTCAGTCGACAAACATTATTCAAGAACGGGGGGGGGGGGAGAAGCTTAAAAATGTATAGAGCTTGAACAAAGACGGGTGCGTGGTTCAAAGTTTATGAAAAGCTAATATCTACACGCGGCTTTGGGGGCAGGAAGTTTTATATATGTGATTAACCTGGGATGAAGAACATTTTATGTATAGCCCCAAAATACTCCTGCATTAAGAAAAAAATTGAACGCTCAAGGCAAAATTCTATAATATACTTATTTTAGATTGTATTTTAGTTTATAAATTACCCGCTGGACGACGAAGTACATGTGTCTGATATCCGCGTCCGAACACCACTGCATGTACCTACAAATGTGCAAAACGCTTCCACCCCACTTCCGTCAATTTTGCTTTATAAACTCCACGCCGGTTCTTCAATATATCACCAGGTTTAGGATCTTCTGTCAAAACTGTAAAAAAAATTTCAGTTCAGAACTAATTTTAGGTATTAAACTATGACTGAGAATAAACAGTCTCAAATGGTACTAGAGAGAGACCACTGGGTGGGAATCCCAATTTATTTGTTTCACATCGAAAATAACAGCATGAAGTTATGCTATTCAAAATAAGGACACTCTAAAAATGATACCGTCAAAAGAGATCTCTAGTCTTTAGAAGCATAAGACCATAAGAGCATTAAAACATAAGAAAAAGATGCCTAAAAAGGGCCCCCTCCATATCTCTGTATGCACATATTATATTAATCAAATGCGTACGTGTGTACATGCTCACCATTCTTCTAGTTAGTTACAAATTTTTTTTCAAATGTGAGTCGACTAACAAAAGTAAAAAGTACAAATTCCTGTAGCACTTTATATTATGAATTTGCACCAATTTTAGAACTCCTAATTCAATAGTTTAACATGATTTGAAACTGGAAGTGTTTTTTATTTTTTATAGACAATGTTTTAAGCTTTCAAACTTTGCACAAATCAGAGTCAATCTCTGATTAGCTCCCCTGAACACACCTGAGCACTTCCTGCTTTTAGACCACCAACATGAAATTCTGAAACTTTTATAATCGTCTACTTCATTTTACTTTTTATAACGTTCACTTCATAATTGGCCTTATTTAATGCTTATTTTACGTTTCATTATGTATTTTGCGTATATGATGCTTCGTCAAGGTACAATTTTTGGAAAATATGTAGGCCGTAAGCATTTGACTTTCGATTTTTAATGATCGATCGCGGCCAATCTGTTCGTTTTCCAGAAAAAAAAATTCCATATTTTCTTTCTTAAATCAGACAACATTAACCCATTAGCATTAACCCGGGCGCTTGGAGCCAACATTGGGTTTTGTATGGAAAATGCTCAGTTTTCGAAAAAACGGAAAAAGGAAGTAATTGTTATGATCTTTTTATAAACATGAGTTATTTTTATTTGATAAGCGATAGGTTTCCTATTCTTTCAAAACTGATTTCCAATTCTTTAAACACGTATTATTTGTTTAGACAATTCTTTTCCCCTGTAAATCGTAAAAAATTATTATTTTTCGGGATAAGCTATACATTGAAAGTAAAAAATAAAAAGTTTGAGTAAACGACTCAAGTCACAAAAGAAGTAGGTACACAAAAATTGATCACCGAAAAAAGAGCTGCAAATTTGTTTCTAATTATTTTTTGATAGAATGCATAGTTTTTATTTTAATCGTGAAAAATAACATTTAAAATAAAGAAATTAAATTTTTGAACAAACGACACAAGCGATGAAAAAAGGAAGAGATAAAAGTTGCTCACCCAAGAAGCAGCTAAAAATTTGTCATAAATATTTTTTTTTTGCTAATAGGACGCGTAGTTTTTGTTCTAATCGTAAAAAATAACATTAAAAATAAAAAATAAGAGAATTTTTTTGAAAAACGACACAAGGTACGAAAAAGAGTCAATAGACAAAAGTTGTACACCCAAAAAGGATCTACAAATTTGTAATTAATCATTTTTAAATAGGATTTAGATAGGTAAATCAGAAAAAATTATTGTTTTTCGGGATAAGTGATACAGAATGGCTGGCGTCCAAAACGGGGTAACCCTCGTTTTTATTTTTTTACAGGAGGCAGTAAAAACTTTCGTATTTTGCGATTTTTTTACCTTAAATAACAACAATAAATGTCATGTTAGGTGGCTAACCTACACACACTGTCTAGAAATTTCAGTTCATTATTCACAAAATTGTGGATTTTGTGAGCGTTTTCGTCTAAAAGGTATAACCCACAGATCGAGCGTACTTTTAATTTCATATTAATTCAAGAGTAACTTCGTAAATTTATCATTTGAATAATTTCATATTAGAAACTCGTAAATCTTTGAATGTGTTCAGAAATTCAGAAAAGATTTTTCCTGATTTTTCTGAGCAAAAATGGACACGAAAAATGTATCCACGATTTTCAGATGATTTGAAAATAAATTCGTCATATCGTATTTTATTTTTTATAGAATTTTGTTTAACCATTTGTATCTGCGACTTGCATAAACAAAAAATATTGAAATTTCATACAAAAAAAGTGAATTTTAAAACCAAGAAGACGAATTTTCAACAAATGAAGATTTTACAGTTATGAAAGTAAAACAAGTTCATTGAAATTATTGATTCTTCAAGCCAAAAGACAAATTTTCTTTTAAAGGAATGTTTTCAGCAAAAAAATATGAGTTTTTAGCAAGAAAATAATTTTATACAAAATAGTTAATTTTTTAACCAAAAAAATAATACTTCATGGGAAAAAATACTTCAAGGAAATAGTTCAACTTTTGCCCACGCAGTTGAATTTCTAATTAGAAAAGATAAGTTCTCAGCAAAATAGTTCAACTTTCAATCAAAGAGATGAATTTTCAACTGAAAATATGGATTAATGTTCAACCAAACAGTTGCATTTTTATTCAAGAAAGATACAATTTTCAATGAAACAGATGAATTTTTAAACTAATACCACTTTGAGTTGACTTTTCATCACCGAAATATGAATTTCAAACAACTAGTGAATTTTCTAAGAAAAAGTTAAATTTTCTAAAAAAAGTTTAATTTTCGACCAGAAAAGATGACTTTTTAAAAAAGTTGTCAAATTTTCAACCAAAAAGTTAATTCTCCTTCAAGAAAGCTGCAATTTTTACTAAAATAGATCAATTTATTCATTAAAAACACAATTTTTGAAGAAATTAGTTGAATATTCACCAAAAAAATATTTCAGTCTGACTTTGCGCAATTTCATGTCAAATCATCTGAAGATTTTCAGCTATTATTAGTAATTTTGATCAAAATTCTAGTATTCATTCTCTTAGGTGCTGAAAGAAAAACCCTGAAATAATTTTTGAATTATTTAAAAAGCTTAGAAGTTTAAGAAAAAAGGACAAAAATGTTCAATGTTGCATGCCTCTCAAGTTTTCTGATTTAAAAAAAATTATTTTTGGGTATTTCTGTCAACACCTAAGAGAACGGATACTAGATTTTTCAACAAAATTACAAACAATCGCTGAAATTCTTCATATGATTTTACATGAAATCGCTCCATATTAAAACCAACATATGAGTTTCTAATAAGAAGTAAATTTGTCTACGAAGATAATTAAAGTTTCTATGACAAAAAGGGGAATTTTCAACCAAAAAGTTGCATTTTTTTCAAAAATGATGCGATTTCTACTGAAATAGACAAATTTTCGAATTCAAAAGACAGATTGAAAAAAATAGTTTAATTTTCATCCAAAAAATATTTCAGTCTGACTTCCCAAAATCTAAATATGAGTTTTAAATAAGAAGTGAATTTTCTACGAAGATGCCTCAATTTTCAATGCAAAAAGAAGAATTTTCAAGAAAGCAGTTGAATTTTCAATAAAAAAGGATGATTTTCCAACGAAATTGTTGAATTTTTAAACAAAGAATAAAATTTATAACTGAAAAATTAATCTTTAGGAGGAAGAAAATGCAAAAAAAATTGTTATAAATATAAATACAAGGTTCTGACTAATTTTACATTGTCGCTGACCATTAACATTTAAAGATCAGAATCTTGAACTTGTAACCTTTTTAACCTAGAATCTTTTATAAACAAAATAAAACAATTTCACATTGAAATCGAAAATTTTCAAATTAATTGAGCTTGACAGTTATTCAAAGTTATAGAAATTCCCTTACTTTTGCAAGATTTTTCTTTTCAATTCCTATCGTAACAAAATCTTTCGATCCCCCCCCCCCCGCTATGAGCTGTTACGTAATTTAAGTACGGTCCCTTATGCTTTTGGACCGCATAGATATTTGAGAAACTCTATAATTAAAAAAAAAATCGTTCTAGATACCATTCCCAAATATGGAAGAGTGGGGTATGGTGCCGGTGTGGGGCATGGTGTCAATTACAAAAAATGCCTCATATTTTGAAATACTTGAAGCATGAAAACATTAGATTCTAATAGGTGAAGTATTTCTTTAAACTCCTAGTGTCATGAGTTATTTTTTATGAACGTTTGAAATATATTATAATTAATACAAGCTTGCAACATGACATACGGGACATGATGTCCGAAAAATTTTGTGGAAATGATAAAACAGTGCTTGATAAAAGGTCGGTAATTTGATCGATGATGGAGAAAAACTCAGAAAGTTACTTATCTTGTGAATCTCGTAATTTGATTATTGTTCTCACCGTTATGTGTGTTCTGTCTATTAAAATTCGAGGTTGTTAATAATAAAGTTATACAGATAATGAAGAAAATCGAAACGGAATTTCAAATCATATTAGTGATAATACGGTAAGTACTTAGTTCACGTTATAAGTGAGTTATAAGTGTGGTTATAAGTGTATTTCCATTCATAATTATGATTTTCGGTCAACATATACTTTAAAGGATTTTTTTACTCAACGGCGCAATTTCATGTTTCATTTCTTTGAAAGAGACCAGCATGTAAACTTTGAGGTTACAACCTAAAAATATTAAAACTTATGTTTATGAAATGACTTTCATTCCTTATTAGAATATAACATTTCAAGAACATTTCAAGCAATTCTCTTTATTTATTAGGGTGGTCTTAATTGCATGAGCTGGACAATAACTAAGTAAATAGGATTTCGAATATTATTAATTTGTATATAATTGCATATATTGACACGCTGAATAGAATTTTCACGGAGTATACCATTAAGCCATTTCCTTTTCGGGGTAGGCGTGACACTACCCGATTCGGGTAGTGTTTCTAGGTTGATAACTTGTAGTAAATATCTACAAGTGTGGGCTCACCACACCCACGAGTAAGATGTTATAACTAGGTTTTGCGACATACTTTACTTTGATTGATAAGAAAACATTTATTTAGTGTTGATCATGTCTCGAGTAATTTTTTTTCGTTACATTATACTCTCAAGAATTATTATATTGTATACTTCTCATACAACAATGTTCATATTCTTGAAATAAACCGGAAGTGATATGCCGGACACCATGCCACATGATATGGGGTACGCTGTCCGAAATGCAAGACCAACAAATTAATTAAATATCAAATAATAACGTAGTTAAAAAACGGTTTTGAGTAATGACATATGTAACCTGATGATGTGAGCTTTTCATGAAAAAATACAGACATCAGAGTCACTTCTAAATTATAATTTACAGGAGATTTCATTGAAAGCCCGGCACCATACCCCACTCTCCCCTAATTATTCTTTTAAATTGTGTTTTAGCTTTTGATTTACTTAGTTTATTTGTTAGTGAAGTATACATTAGCCACTTCCATATTATTCCGACACATCGTTTACCACGGAACACCTCATCACCATCCTCGAAAAGTTTTAGCGGGTCTACAACTGCATCTGTAAAAAAAATACAGTTGACAATTATATCAAAGTTTGGGAAATTTGAACATATAACTACTAGGGGAAAGCTGTCTCAGACGAGCCCCCTCCTAAGACAGGTCATCCTTAATATTTTTGTACGAAAACATTATTGTCATCGTTTACGCATGCGAATACGTGCTCAGCAGAATTCTATTTATTTTGAAAGTGTTTTTTTCTGCACTGGAGGTAAATTAACAAAAACAGAAAGGAAAAATTATTTTTGTACGTTAGAGCACGAACTTTTACCTTTTTTAGCAGCTGTGATTTAATAACTTCTAATGATTTCAAGGACTAAGTTAGTTTGCTTATATATAATTTTGTAAACTTTGCAATTGCTACTTACATTCTATTAATTTTTATGCTGCTTAATGAAAATATTTAAAAAATTGTGATCATGCGAAATTCCTCAGAAGAGCCCCGGTTAGGCTACAAAAATGTAGGTAACAGCGAAATCTGCTTTACTTGTGAGTCAGTTGTAAATTTACCTAACCTCTTTATTGCTTTTACATCATGGATAAGAAATTTTTAAAAATATGTTGCTTTTTCAATTGATATCAGTAAATTCTTAATCTAAGGTGAATAATATTTGAAATTTTACAACTTTTCATAAATAGTTAGTCCTCAGAACTTTGTTTACACTTATTTTACGTTTTATAATGTATTTTGTAGTACACTTAGGTCATAACTGTAAAGAATATGTTTAAACAGTACGCTACGAATACAATTTATCAATATCTAGTATTCAATTACATAGATTTTTTGATTTCAAAAAGGGACTTGTCTTAGGATATATAATTCAATATAATATATAATTAACGGCCATACCACGCTGAAAACCCCAGTTCTCGTCAGATCACTGAAGTTAAGCACGGTTGGACGCGATTAGTACTTGGATGGGTGACCATTCAAGAATACTAACATGAGTGCTGTTGGCACATCGTGGGTGTGGTGAGCCCACACTTGTAGTTATTTATAACTACAAGAAAAACCTAGAAACACTACCCGAATCGGGTAGTGTCACGCCTACCCTGAAAGGGAAATGGTTTAATGGTATATATATAATTTATGGGATTTCAAAGTATTGTCAGGGTGGCGATTCGGCGGACGATTTCAAATTCCCGGTCATTTCCCGGTTTTCCCCGGTCAAGTTTTTCAATTTTCCCGGTCAACTCAAAGTAACATATTTACATTTGCCGCAAAACGCAAACATTTATTTTAATTCATGACACTCGTTCTAAACATCTTTTAACACAACAGAGCAAAACGTTGCAAAATAAATGAATTTTGAAAAAAATACTTACATTTTCCACTAAAAAATATCAATTTTTCACAAAAAATGGAATAGTTAAACTTTCTGTTGAAAAAATTAATTTTCAACAAAAAAACGGATTTTCAACAAAATAGTTCCATTTTCAACCAAAGTGATGAATCTTCAAATAAAATTATGAATCTTTATCTGGAATAGTTAAATTTGAAACCAAAAAGATTATTTTTCAACCAAAATTATGAATATTTAACTGGAACACTTGAATTTTCAACCAAAAAGACGAATTTTTAAAGAAGATTACATTTTAAATAAAAAGATTAATTTTCTACCCAAAGATACAATTTTTCAACCAAATACATTAATTTTTAAGGAAAGGTTTGAAGTTTTAATAAAAGAAGACAAATTTTCAACCAAATAGTTAACATTTTTAGTTTAAAAAATTATTTTTAAACCAAACATAAGAGTTTTCAACCAGAACAATGAATCTTTTAAATTTTCAAACCAAAAAATTAATTAATTACCAAAATTTTAATAATTAAATTTCAAGTTAAAAAAATTAATGTTTAACCAAACAGATGAATTTTCAACAACGACTATGGAATTTTGGATTGGAATAAGTTAAATTTTCAGTTAAAAAAATTACTTTCAACAAAAAAAACTATCTTTTAACAACAAAAAAAACTAACTTTCAAAATAATAGTTACATTTTCAAATAAAGTGATGAACTTTCAAATAGAATTGTAAATATTTAACTGCAATAGTTTAATTTCAAACCATAAAGATGAATGTCTAACTGAAGTGATGAATCTTTAACTAGAATAATTGAATTTTTGACCAAAAAGATTAATTTTCAACCAAGAAGATTAATTGCTACCAAAAAAGACGAATTTTCAACTAAAAAAGATAATTTTTCAACTAAAAATTGAATAATTAAATTTTTAGTCAAAAATGAATGTTCAACCAAAGACATGAATTTTGAACTAAAATTATGTATTCAACTGGAATAATAGTTACATTTTCAGTTTAATAAAAATAATACTTTTCAACCAAAAAACGTCGAAAGAAAAAACAAATTTTCAATCAAACAGCTCATTTTCAAAACCACAGAAATGAATTTTTAATTAAAACGATGGATCTTTAACTAAAAAAAAATTAATTTTTAACAAAAGAGTTTAACTTTCAACCAAATAATTTTATTTCCAGCCTAAAAGATGAATTTTCAACTAAAATGATAAATATTTGACTGGAATACTTGAATTTTCAACTGAACAGAAGAATTTTTAAACAATAAGATTAACTTTCAAAGAAAACTAAGATAATTTTCTACCAAAAAATTTTCAATTAAAAAAGACAAATTTTTATCTAAATTGTGAAATTCCGAACTTGAGAATAATAATTTTCAACCAAACTGATGAATTGTCAACTAAAATTATGAATGTTCAACTAAAATGATGAATCTTCAACTGGAATAGTTGAATTTTATGCCGAATAGATGAATTGTCAACCATAAAGATTAATTGTCTACAAAAAAAGATGAATTTTCCACAAAGTACATACATTTTCAAACAAACAGTTTAATTTTTAAATGCAAAATATCAATTTTCAACCAAATAGTTGAATTTTCATCAAAAAAAAAATTGATTTTCAAGAAAGTAGTTACATTTTCAACCAGAGATGAATTTTAAATTAAAATGATGAATCTTCAACCAAAAAAATTAATTTTTAACAAAAGTTTAACTTTTAACCCAGTAGTTGAATTTTTAACTAAAAAACAATGAATTCGCAACGAACAATGTAAAAAAATTTCTATTAAAATTCAGAAATATTTCATCTTTGAAATACTACTTCTACTCTGAAAACTGCTTGAAGTACTTTTATTACCTGAAATTTAGAAGAGCGTACTTTCAAATTGTGACGAATTGTGACTTGGAAGAGGGATTTTTGAAAATTCCTTTCTTCTAAATCCGAATTATAATTCCTTTAAAAAATTCCCATTCCATGTAAAAAATTCCCTGTTCCAAGAGAAATTATATTTCTTGAATTTTTCTATAATCAGAAGTAAATTCCCGGTTTTTAAATTAAATTCCCGGTCATTTCCCGGTTTTTTCCCGGTCAATAAAATTCCAGGTCATTTTCCGGTTTCCCGGTCAAGTCGCCACCTCGAATTCTAGTAGATTTTTAGGTATTTCATTGGCTCTACGTGATTTTATAGAAGTTTCAAAGACTTTAAGGATTTAACAAATTTCAATGGATATCAAAAGATCTGGAAGATATTAAACTATTTTAAAAGATTCCAAGAATTTCAGAGAACTTTACGGAGTAACCGAAATGGAATGAAATAAATTACTTTTAACGATTTTAAATGATTTTAAAGAATGCATTGTATCTTTAAAGTATTTTTCCTACCCAAAACACGATGTTTTATCAAAAAATTATCTTCTGTGTTTGTGGGATTACTAGAGATTTCACAAGATTTAAGGAGTCTCATCAATTTCAAGAGACTTCAAGCTATTTTAAAAAGTTGAGGATATCTTAAAAGATTCGAATAATTCAACGAAATTTCAAAATTTATATGGATTTTCAAAGAACTTCGACGGATTTCAGAAAATTTCAAAGGATTTTAAAAAGGTATCCAGGAGATCAATAATATTTGAAGGATTTTAAAGAAATTCCAGCAAATTTCTATAGAACTCCAGAAAATAAATGTTTAGAAAAGAAATATTAATAAATTTCAAATTCTTTCAATTTGAGATTCAAACAAATTTCAAAAAATTTTGTAGGATTTCAGGAAAGCACAAATGATTCTGAAAGGGTATCCAGAATATCAATGAAAATTAAAAAATTTCAATGAGTATGACGTGACTATATTTAACGGATAAATAGGATTTCAAAAGTAATTAACCAAATAGTTGAATTTTCTACCTTTTTTCAAGCCAAAAAGACGAATTTAACTAGAAAAATGAAATTAAAAAATAACAGCTGAACCCCCTTCAGAAATTTGTTTACCAAAAGAGATGAATTTCCCAACCAAAATCAACACTTTTGAACAAAAAGATGAATTTTCAACCAAAATGTTCGTTATTTTTCAACCAATTATTTGAAGTTTCTACTTTTCTTCATGAAAAAATCGTCAAAATGTGCATTTGTTTATGAAAATTGTTTATATAATAGAAATTTTTTGCAATTATAGAAAATATGACAGCTAGGAGTATTTGGCAAAACATTTAAAGTTGATTTCGCAATAACAAATGAAGCTTATTAACGAAGAAATATTTAAAGTGTGGATTTGTTTATGAAAAATGTTATAATTATTAAACGGCAGTTTTTTTCAACAATTTTTGAGTGCGCATTATTATCAGTCATATTTGATATGAAATCTATGAATTTAAAATAGCTAATTATTGTGAATCAAAAAAATGAATTTAGTCCAATAGTTTAATTATAATAAGTTTTGGAAATTATATAAAACTCTGTTCAGTTATCGCTTATATCCGCTACTCTTGAATTAGTTTCATAAACTTTATAAAAACTATTTTTTCCGTGTAGTACTAAAAGTTGTATGTATACAACACCTGAAAACAAAAACAAGAATCCAACGACACAATTTGGACAACCACCATAAAATGCTCCTATTGTAATTTTAAGAAAAAAAAATCTTCCCTTAAAAAAAAAAAAATTTCCTTTATCCTTGGACAAAAAATAAAAAAAAAGGAAAGAAAAATGAGAAGGCAACCAACCAAATCCCCTTCCTTCTCTTTTTTTATTTCTTTCGTCTTTTTTATTTTTTGTCCAAGGAAAAAGGAAATTCTTTTTTTTTTTTTTTAGTAAAGATTTTTTTTCCCCTAAAATTACAATAGGAGCATTGTATGGTGGTTGTCCGAATTTTGTCGTTGGATTCTTGTTTTTATTTTCAGGAATTCTATACATTAACTTGGGTATTGGACGTTAAATAGGATTTTGAATTTGATTTTAATCTAATTTGAAATTGCGAATTAAAAACTGTACATAGGTCATGCATAATGATGAAATAAAATAATGTAATAAATAGCTCACGTAATTTGGATTACAAATGTACCTTCCCTTCAAACTTCTTTTCTTTCGTCTATTCGGCGCCGTTTAGCCAAGTTTCTAGGAACTTGGCTGAATGAGGGGCTGGGCTAGTAGCTACGACACACACACAGACACACAAACACATCACCTTGTAGTTGGTGGGATGGCTCACGCGTCCATGAGGGGCCCGTTCCGGGACCCTCTTCCAACCCACCGCCAAATGTGGAAGGCACCTTAGGCGGCAATCCACCAGAGGCGGTGCAAACTGTTGATAATGGTTGAAACAATTTTGTCGACATGGTAGAAGAGCAGGTAACGGAACTCTCCGTAAGGAAGAGGCAACGTATCGGAGCACAAAAAAAAGAGAGACCGCAAAGCGCGTTTCGCAAAGAGCAGCCAAGGCACTCCACAGAGAGCAGTGGCTGCGGAAACTGTACCTAAAGCAACTCCTCAGGCTTATCCTATAAGCAAGATGAACAAGAACTCCAGTGGAACTCCCACAAACAGGGAATTGAAACGGTAGAAGGCCCTGGAAACACAGGGCCTCACTTTCGCGCAGATGACTAACAACGTCCTGTTGAGACTTGTCGTTGCGTCGGGTTATCCTGAAACCTGTCTAACTCTTGAGGAGTTGGACAGGCTGAGGAAAAATCTCTAAAGAGATTAACGCGTTATCCCGTGAAGGGGGCGCCCCCA
Source organism: Andricus curvator (assembly GCA_932195095.1). Taxonomy (NCBI): domain Eukaryota; kingdom Metazoa; phylum Arthropoda; class Insecta; order Hymenoptera; family Cynipidae; genus Andricus; species Andricus curvator. Next base: position 91,416 of record CAKNYM010041508.1, read on the forward strand.
GATTCAACGATATCTTCATCGAGTCGGGGGCCATCGTAGTAGAGGCCGCAGACATCTGGTCGCGAGACTGGATAGTACTAAGAACTAAAATGTTTAGGCTTAAAGAAGGACTAAACTGGAGGTCAAGGGGACGGAGTGTCCGCAAAGGTACCGCAGAGCGACCGTACTCATTCACGGTACCCCTGATAATCCGAGGAGCTTCCAAAACCCGTTACCACGAACCGATTCGTGGAAGGTATATTCCGACAGGCAGGAATCCAGACCGAAGGGGAGATGCCAGACGCGTGTTTAAATTGTTTAAATTATGTTTAAATTGTTTAGGTAAAGGGCATTTCAATACATATTATAGAGCATCTCTATGCAGCGATAGACGTCTTCTGACAACAACACGAATTCAGATCCAAAGGAATCTCAAGCAGTTACAACCATTTCTGCACAACAAGAGTCATTGAGTCAAACGAATGACTTTTCTTAGAATTAAAACTAAGAAGTAACGACGGGCAGAACAGTATCATCTATTAATCGTAGCTTTCAACAACAAAAGGCATCATATGGTACAGTTTTGTCGACAGCCTTAATTGACATTTATGATAGGGATGGTAACATTCACACTTGTGGAGCACTTTTAGATCCAAGATTTCAACTTATAGTAGCAGAAGTATTTTGTAAAGTTATCGACGGAGGACAAATCAACTTAGGAAAAAATGAGCCTGTTTTACAAAAAACTAAGATCCGTTGGATTGTTGGTGGTGACTTGATTGAAGAAAGACATTCAGAAACACTAACGGCATGCAATCTGATTACACTTGATAAACAATTAGAAAAATTGTTGAACCTCGAAAAGATCGTCAAACCACATGTCACGAGGATGGTGATTACTGTGAAGAGTAGTTTTTCAAAACAGTTGAGCGAAAGAAAGATGGAAGATTTATTGTAGGTTACCGCAGAATCACAGTATCTCGTTAGAAGATTCTAAAACTGGAGCTTTGAGGAAACTGCACGCAATGGAACAACGACTAGTGAGAAAACCTGAAGTGAAAGCAGAGTTTTATGACTTTCTCAAAGAATATTAGGACCTTGGACACATGACAATGCTAGATTCAGATTGTAACATTATTCCTTTGAGTTTAATGAGCATTAACTTTATCTATC